>SJXQ01006445.1:0-36892 GCA_006408695.1 Aepyceros melampus
GGAATGGGAATTGAACTCAGGATTTCTCTTCCTTCAGAGTAAAGAGAATTGGGAGCAGTAAGTGTGGCAAGGGCTGGTCTATACTGCATACCATGGCTGTGCTTGGCTGCGACAAGCAAAATTTCCAGTGCAGTGTAAAGGAAGTCTAAACCAATGTGCTTCTCCCAGACAGCACAGTAGTACATTCCAGAATCACTTTCTTGCAGGTTTGAGATTGCAAAAGTATAGCTCTTCTCTTTATAAACTTGGTACTTCCCTTCACTGATTCCTGATTCCAACACAATCTTTGAGTAGGAGATGTCGTAGTAAAGAAGGCGTCGGGGAGCTGTGCCCTCCTGGTACTTGTACCAGTGGATATATTTGACGGTTTGGGTAATAAGTTCACAAGTGATTTCAACAAATGACCCAGACCCAGCTGCCTTAGTGATTGACATCTTCTCCCCTTCCGTGTTGGAAGACACCTGCATGACTGAAATTGGAAAAGCAACAAAAAATAATGAGGACGAGGAAACACCATTTCTTAGTATGACCACCCCCAACCCCGCAACACACATACACCATTGCCACAAGACATAGAAAAATCCCCTCAACATCCAGGCAACACACTTACCAGGAGCCAGGAAAACCAGAAGCAGCACTGGGACCCGCATCATGCCTGGGTTAGTGAGCTCGACTAGGTTCCCAATATAAGTGACAGGCAGGTCAGTCAGCGAATATCTCTCTTAAAGACCACCAGGCTGAGCCCAGAGTGGGTGGGGGCTGGTTGAGACCTGGGGAGGAGCCCCACCTCTCTGTACTAACGCCTTTCTGGAGGGCCCCCCTGTGGCAGACTGAGAGCAGCCGCCTCCCCAACAGGAGAAGAGAAGCCTGAGCCCTGAGAGCTCAGAACTGCAAGCAGAGGGATCAGATGGAGGGGCAGGCAGAGAAATGTGGACAAGCTTGCCTGTGGCCTACTGGAGTGAGCAGAGCTGAACTGGGCTAAGCTCCAATCAGTTCAGTGTTTCAGTGTTAGTGTTGATGCCTGGTCTTGTCCGGTGATTAAATGTCTTTATATTCTTTTCCTGAACTATTATTCTTTTTATACCTGTAAGCAAACTCTGAGGCAACAACTCACACACCTAATAAGAATTGAATCTGCCTTATTATAAAAATTAAGATCAGTTTTGCTGGTCTACATTTGACTCTCCTTAAAAGTAAATGGATGGGTGTTTGTGTGCATGTCTTATAAATCAATCTGATGGAGGATTTATGTTCATTCTCAAGTAAAATGCTGCCTCATATAGAGTTTCCAGATTTCATTTTAAAAAAAGGAGCTTCACGGTATTTTGAACAAACTGAAACTAAAAAAAAAAAAGTTTTTATTTATTTGAAATTCAGGGAAATCAAAGCATCAATGAGATATCACCTCATCCTTGTCAGAATGGCTATTATACGCAAGGCTGGAAATAACAGGTGTTGAAGATATGGAGTAAAGAGAAGCCTTATGCACTGTTGGTGAGAACGTAAGCTGGTGTAGTGCTATAGAAAACAGAATGGAGCTTCCTCCGTAAGTTAGAAGTGGAACTACCACATCATCCAGCAATTCCACTTCTGATGTTTGTCCGTAGAAAATAAAACCACTAAAATATATCTAAACGCCTATGTTCATTGTTTATAACAGCCGAGACTTAGAAACAAGTTAAGTACCCATCAATGGATGAATAAAGTTGCTGTGGTATATCTATATATATAATTACCAATACGTGGCCCCTAATTTTCTGACTGCTTTACAGCTCTATCTCTTGACTTGCTCTTTTCCTCTCTCTACTATTCTCTCCTCTCCCCCATTGTACTGCTCTTCATATCCCTCTGTCAGTCCACCTCTTTGCCCACAGATCTTCCCTTTCCTATTGCAACCCCACCATGGCTCCTTCTCTTTTTTTTTTTTTTTCCAGATCTGACTTCTTCCCTTTCCTTCTTTCTGTTTATCTCTCCTCTGTTTTACAATTTCCTTCCTCATCACTATTTCTGTCACTTTCTCTCCCTCTACTTGTCTGTCTCTAACCCTATCTTTCCTTTTCTATTTCTCCATTTGTAAATCTTAGGAGTTTTACTTCTCTGTCTCTACCTCTCTTTCCATTTCCTCCCATAGTCACAGTAACAACTTTAATTTCTCTGTTAATCCAACATCTGAAATATCTCAGGATTGGCATCTGTTAATTTACATTTCCATATTAAGATGCTGAGATTTTCTGAGTTCCCTGTAAGTTGAGTAATTGGGGTTGTATCCTGCACATTTTGGATATTAGGTTATGGGCTCTAGGAAGTATTTTTAAATACTACGGCAAGTGCTGAGTTTTTCTGTTAGCCGAGAATTGACCTAGTTATGCAATGTAAGTTCCGACCTGCTCTTGAAGGGCAGGTCCAAATACTGCAGTTTTTGAGGACTTTGAAGTGCTATTCACACTGCATTGTGTGTACCACTGAGAGTAGTTTCAAGGTAAAATGTGTAGAACATGGTTGTGATTCTATAACCATACTTTTCATAATGCAGATTTTTATAAACATTTTTCTTAGAGGTATAAATTTGTGCATATTGAAAAATACCTCAGAGTCCCAATAACCTAAATAAGGATGACTTAATTTATTTTGTTGACTGAACCAGAATATCTCTGTGTCAGACGTTAACTACAAACCCTAACTTGTGCAGGCAGCGAGGGCAGCAGTCCTGGGAGGATGGTACTGTCCTTGTCTCCACTTACACGGAGACAGGTGAGACTGAGGGTGAGTGACTGGTCCAGGATCCCACAGCTGACAGGGGCAAAGCCAGGACTCAGGTTCCCCATCTGGTACCAGGATCTGCTCTGGTCCTGAGCAATATGGATGTTTCTGGAATGTACAGGGGCTTCTGAAATGACAGACATGGTTCAGTCACAGCAGCTGGGCTCCATGTGCCTCCAGGTCAGAGCACATTGTTCAGTCCCTTCAAATCGTCAAAGGAAACATTTTATTCTCACAAATTTGAGCAAATAAATATACAGTCAATTGTAAAAGCAGTAATTCTGCTTAAATATTTAACCAAAAAAGAAGAGTAGATCTTAAAACTTCATCTTGGAAGATAAAAAAATAATCTGTAACTATGTACAGTGAGGGATGTTGACTTAGTATGGTGACCATTTCAGCATATATACAAGTATCAAGTCACTATGTTGCATGACAGAGAATAATGTAATGTTTTATATCAATTATATCTCCACTGAAAAATAATAAAAAATTTTTTGAAAGACAGGAAAAGCAGTGGACTGAATGTGGTAGCTGGGCAGCTGGCATAGGAGCAAGCGAACTAGCAGAGGCAGCCAGAGTCACAGCAAACAGAAGCCCTGCCTGCGTCTGTGGTTCTCAACACATTTCAGCCTCTCATTTCCACAACAGTGTTCAGACACAAAGCAAAAATGTGGGCATATAAAGAGTAGATCCTCTTCTAAAATGCTTTAAAACAAATTTTTGCGTGGCCTCAACCACAGTCTACGTGGTGTCTATATCACAGCTTATGTTTGGTACATGAACTTTGTTACAAAAATACAGGATAAAAAACAGATTTTTGCCTTTTCATGTTACATTTCAAGTATATTTTGTGTTCTGTCCTTTTCTGCATAAAAACAAAAAACTTTCATTGAAAGTCATCAGAAGAGAAAAAAATCTTGAAGATGGATTTTCCTTTTTGAAAGTTGAAATGAGGACACCTGCTGCTGATGTTAGTGAATGGCTAGTAAAGAGTTAATTAACTGTAATTACCTCACAAACATGGTACCATATCCACATACATTTAATCACCTGCCTGTGGCTAGTAAGATACTGTCATGGTCCACCCTATATTCAGAGAGACTAAGTCTGATCCTTTAATGTAAAGCTGGAGAAAAGGCTTGTGCTGTGTTCCTACTCAAAAGATCTCTTAATGTTTGAGTAGCATTTCTTTGTAAGTAAAATCTCTTTTTATTTTTGTTTGCAGAATGGAATTTTTTGTTTCATATCTCAGATTTCTTTGTTATTTTTAACACCCTACATTTCTCTTCTGTTATTTAGCTCATGCATATTCACTATCTGTACAATGTAAAAAATAATAAAACTAAACATATCAAAATGATTAGTTTTGTTTTTCTTGTTTTGCATTGCATATTTGGCCTAAAGTCTTGGAATCACAACAAGAAGACATGATGGATGGTGAATACATATAAAAAGTACCAGATATTTTGTATTATGTATCATGAAATAATAGCTTTCTTATAGATGTATTCCCTAAAACAGTCTGAGTACTCTTATTTTGAACCCATTCTATGAAATCATTTCCCCTTCTGTTTAGCTACTTTGAATTCAAATGAACTCAATTATATTGTGAGTTGTTTTTGTAAAACAGAAATATTCAATGCAGTGTTTCATGGGAAGGCAGTGTGTCTGTCAATTTCCTTTTGTTATTCACCATCATTCAAGTAAAATCCAACTGTATGATGGAAATAGTCTGGCTTGGGTAGAAACTGGTCATTTTTGCAGACCTAATCAACTCCATCCATACTTGGTCTAAGAATGGGCAAAGGACAGAAGTGCAGATGGAGGCTCCCTAGGATGCTGGGGTCTAAGTGGGAGGAGCTCCTTACATAGAGAAAATGAGAGAGGGCAAGCGCCAGGGTCTGGCCTTGGACTAAAACTTCAGGAATTCAGTGGTGTCATCACAATGAGAACGTCCTGTGTCAGGAGTAGACCCACGCCTACAGCACAACCACAGATCGGGCCTGAGCTGGACGTCAGGGTGTGACTTTAACCTGAGAAGGGACTCCACCCCTGACACTGGCTGTACCAGTTAGATGTGGCCAGTCCTCCTAGGAGGGCAAGCCCCCCCGCCCCAGATGTTGGCTCTCAGAGCAGAGACCAAGAAGAGTGAAGGATGTGACTTTAATTAATTTTTATTTTTTAGTTTGTTTTGCTTTACAATACTGTATTCGTTTTGTTACACATTGACATGAATTAGCCATGAGTGTACATGAACTCCCAATCCCGACCCCCACCTCCACCCTCCCGCCCCACACCCTCTCTCTGGATTATCCCCGTGCATCAGTCCCTAGCAAAGGATGTGACTTAATGTGCCCTGAGGTCAGAACGTGAGAGCTG
Organism: Aepyceros melampus; assembly: GCA_006408695.1. Lineage (NCBI taxonomy): Eukaryota > Metazoa > Chordata > Mammalia > Artiodactyla > Bovidae > Aepyceros > Aepyceros melampus. The sequence goes on from SJXQ01006445.1 coordinate 5,143, forward strand.
AAGCCATGACCTCAGCAGTGGAGCCCTGCTTCGCTCTGAGGCTGGACAGATGGAATCCAGGGCATGGACCCCCATCCTGGGCCTGCTGGGTGGGGAGGGAGTGGGACACCTGCTCTTCAGGCTCATGTGTCTGTGCAGCCCTCTGCTATTCACCCATCACGTTGTCATCTGATGTTAGTGCCCCAGCAAGCCTTGTTCAAGTTAACTTGTAGTCATTTTGTCCCTTTTGGGAAATTTACATGACTTAATGTATGACACTAAGTCAATTGCACAGGTGAGAGAGCAGGGCCTTGGCACCTCTGCTCCTACGAAGAAAAAAGCACTTCACATCTGTCCATGCAGCTTGGTTCAGGGGTCAGGTCTTGTGTCACCCTGTTTACACTGAGAAAGCGAAACCAAGAAGTAACAGCCGCAGTAAGTCACAGATCATGGAAAAGCACAGGTGGTTGGTGGATAGTCAGCGATGATTCTAGGGCTGCAAAGAAGCCCTGTCTGCTTCTTCCTTCAGGGTCCAGAACATGGCAGAGGAGCAGCATCTGAACATCCTATGTGAAAGTTTCCCAACTTATATAGGAGCTGATAAGAGGAACTTTAATGTGTATAATGGGGAACCTGGACCCATAGCCTAGAGTGTTTTGATAACAATCACATGTGAATGTAGAGGGATATTTTCTTCCATTAGCTGTGACCCTTTGAAAGTGAGCAAAGTTGGCTTGGGTTTAACTGTTCTCATTTCCTTGTGACACCCCAGCTACCCTTTGCACAGCCTCAACCAGTAGGGGCCAGTTTGAGCATTTTCCAAGAATCAACCATTTTAAGCAGGAAGTGTAAACAAAAGAAGCCTGAGAAAATGAAACTCCATCAGCATATCAGGCCCCTCCAGCTGCCATTCAGACTGTCAATCCCACCCCCACTGCCCTCCCCTATCCGCACCTTCCAGGCCAGGACAGCCCAGGGCAAGTTGGGGCAGGAGGTTTCTGAGACGTTGGAACCCCTGGAGACACTGCCCAGCAGGGCCTTGTCTGTAAAATCAGCTGCACAACACTTTCAGTGATTTGCAAGTTTCCCTCTTGCCTCCTACACTTAATACAGTATTTTTTCACAATGAAGAAATAGTTCCAGATCTTGAAGACCAGGGCCACATATTTTGTCTAGAGAGGTCTGATCAAATTCATTAACAACCAAGGAATTGATCTAAATTAGATTTCATCCATCTTGTATCTGATTGGTTTGTGTTTTGGATTGGGAACCCTATGTGGTTTTCCATGGATTTATTTCACAGTGAAGCTGATTGTATGCAAAGAAACAATGTGATGGTTCCTTGATGCCTGAATCTGAGCTGGCAGCGCTGGAATTGTCACCTTCTGGTTCAACCTGGCTGCCCATTAGAATTACTGAAGGAGCGTTTTTAAAGTCTGATACCCGGGCTGTGATGAAGTCTGGATCTCAATGACTTTTCTTTCTTATTCATTTATCTACTTACCAATCTGTTTCTCTAATCATTTATTTACAGTTATAATAAGAGGGTCACTGATATATTGAAAAAAAAAAATGCAGCCTGTTTTAAATCAGGCTGACCTGGCCCACGTGGAACCCAGCGCTGTTCTGTGTTTAAATCTGAGTATATTTCTTAGTCTCTCTGGGACCTCGTTTTATTGTGAGTGAACTAGACACACTAGGTAACAAAATACAGGGTCTGAGATCAGAGAGATTCATTTCTAAATGACTGTTACTTAAAACAGAGATGACTTGGGAGAAGGGCATTGAAACATGTATAATATCATATATGAAATGAATCACCAGTCCAGGTTCGATGCATGATACTGGATGCTTGGGGCTGGTGCACTGAGCCGACCCAGAGGGATGGTACGGGGAGGGAGGAGAGAGGGGGGTTCAGGATGGGGAACACGTGTATACCTGTGGTGGATTCGTGTTGATGTATGGCAAAACCGATACAATATTATAAAGTAATTAACCTCCAATTAAAATAAATAAATTTATATTTAAAAAATAATAAAATAAAATAAAACAGAGTTGCGATGAACAGATAACTCTGCTTCTTCCATCTGTGAACTGTGAACTATAACTGTACCTTCCTTTAAGGGCTTTTAGAGGATTCATGAGATTATCTGGTGAATAATAGAAACTTTCTGGCTTTGGTGGCTCAGAGGGTAAAGCATCTATTTACAGTGCAGGAGACCCAGGTTCAATCCTTGGGTCGGGAAGATCCCCTAGAGATGGAAATGGCAACTCACTCCAGTATTCTTGCCTGAAGAATCCCAGGGATGGAGGAGCCTGATAGGCTACAGTCCACAGGGCCGCAAAGAGTTGGATATGACTGAGCGAGTTCACTTTAACTTTCAATGGAAACTGAGTCCGTGTTCCATCCACATCTAACCTGTCTGTGGGGAATGTGGTTAGAGATGGTTTTCAGGGCTTTTGTGTATGTATGGAATCTATTGATGCTACAGTAGAGCTATGACAGTAGAAACTAATGTTGTTCAAGACTTGCCTGGATTAAGCAGCATGAGCTCATTTAGTCCTCATGCTCCTGGAAACAGGGCGCTGTAACTTCATTACATAAATGAAGATTCAGTGGCATAGAGTGTTCCAATACTGCCTGAAGTCACACAGATGCTAATACGGACTCAGGGTTCAAACCTTCGTCCTCAGGGGTCAGAATCTACGTGCTTAACCCTCCACCTGACACACCTCCGGTGTTGGTGCAGTTTTCATGGGGTTAATGTGAGAATCAGGAGTTGATGCTTTGTGAGACACGAATACAATCTGCAAAGAAGGCAATGGCACCCCACCCCAGTACTCTTGCCTGGAAAATCCCATGGACGGAGGAGCCTGGCAGGCTGCAGTCCGTGGGGTCGCTAGGAATCGGACATGACTGAGCGACTTCACTTTCACTTTTCACTTTCATGCATTGGAGAAGGAAATGGCAACCCACTCCAGTATTCTTGCCTGGAGAATCCTAGGGACGGGGGAGCCTGGTGGGCTGCTGCCTCTGGGGTCGCACCGAGTCGGAACGACTGAAGTGACGCAGCAGCAGCAGCAGCAGCAGCAGGACAATCTGAGCACACAGAGTGCAAGTCATGCTGGGTGTCACACTGTCACCATAGGAATGTCTCAAGCCAACCAGTCTGAATCTGGCAACTTTGAAGGAGAAGAATCCCAGCATGTTAGTTTGGCTGTGGCAACACACTCCAATATTCTTATCTGGAAAGTTCTACGGACAAAAGAGCCTGGGATACTACAGTCCATGGGGTCACAAAGAGTCAGACATGACTGAGCAACTCACACACACACACACACACACACACACCCATTGGAACCAGTAGCCCCAAAGAAAACACCATAATCACATTAGACATAGAAATGTCTTAATGACCATTAGTACAACCAATGCTGAATTTGATAGCTCAGTTGTCATGCTGTTTCTAACCTTCATTATATTTCATGAAATTAAAGTATTCAAAGACAAATGTGAGCTTTTGATATGTTTCCTGGAACAACAGACTGGTTCCAAATAGGAAAAGGAGTCCATCAAGGCTGTATATTTTCACCCTGCTTATTTAACTTCTATGCAGAGTACATCATGAGAAACGCTGGACTGGAAGAAACACAAGCTGGAATCAAGATTGCTGGGAGAAAGATCAATAACCTCAGATATGCAGATGAAACCACCCTTATGGCAGGAAGTGAAGAGGAGCTAAAAAGCCTCTTGTTGAAAGTGAGAGAGGAGAGTGAAAAAGTTGGCTTAAAGCTCAACATTCAGAAAACGAAGATCATGGCATCTGGCCCCATCACTTCATGGGAAATAGATGGGGAAACAGTAGAAACAGTGTCAGACTTTATTTTTTGGGGCTCCAAAATCACTGCAGATGGTGACTGCAGCCATGAAATTAAAAGATGCTTACTCCTTGGAAGAAAAGTTATGACCAACCTAGATAGTATATTCAAAAGCAGAGACATTACTTTGCTGACTAAGGTCCGTCTAGTCAAGGCTATGGTTTTTCCTGTGGTCATGTATGGATGTGAGAGTTGGACTGTGAAGAAGGCTGAGCGCCGAAGAATTGATGCTTTTGAACTGTGGTGTTGGAGAAGACTCTTGAGAGTCCCTTGGACTGCAAGGAGATCCAACCAGTCCATTCTGAAGGAGATCAACCCTGGGATTTCTTTGGAAGGAATGATGCTAAAACTGAAGCTCCAGTACTTTGGGCACCTTATGCGAAGAGTTGACTCATTGGAAAAGACCCTGATGCTGGGAGGGATTGGGGGCAGGAGGAGAAAGGGACGACCGAGGATGAGATGGCTAGGGCTCCAAAATCACTGCAGATGGTGACTGCAGCCATGAAATTAAAAGGCGCTTACTCCTTGGAAGAAAAGTTATGACCAACCTAGATAGTATATTCAAAAGCAGAGACATTACTTTGCCGACTAAGGTCCGTCTAGTCAAGGCTATGGTTTTTCCTGTGGTCATGTATGGATGTGAGAGTTGGACTGTGAAGAAGGCTGAGCGCCGAAGAATTGATGCTTTTGAACTGTGGTGTTGGAGAAGACTCTTGAGAGTCCCTTGGACTGCAAGGAGATCCAACCAGTCCATTCTGAAGGAGATCAACCCTGGGATTTCTTTGGAAGGAATGATGCTAAAACTGAAGCTCCAGTACTTTGGCCACCTCATGTGAAGAGTTGACTCATTGGAAAAGACCTTGATGCTGGGAGGGATTGGGGGCAGGAGGAGAAGGGGACGACCGAGGATGAGATGGCTGGATGGCATCACAGACTCAATGGACGTGAGTCTGAGTGAACTCCGGGAGTTGGTGAACAGGGAGGCCTGGCGTGCTGTGATTCATGGGGTCACAATGAGTTGACACAACTGAGCAACTGAACTGAATTGAACTGAGGAACCAGGACTCTGTCTGGAGGCCACACCAACTTTTGATTGTTTCTCCTGTTTCTGTATCCCCTCCCTTCCCCGATTAGCAATTGTTTGAATCCAAGCTTTGGAATTAAGGGAAGGTCAAGGAGGCTGAATGAAGCCTATATCCTACAGACAAGAAATGGAGAACACAGAACAGATCTCTACTCCAGAGCCCCACAGAGTCCCGCTTGGTTTTAATTTAGGGAACTGGGCAACTATGACTGTGATAACTTCCTGTCAAAATGGGGCATAGGACTGCCTCAGTTTGGAGTATAGGCACTGAATTGGAAGTATTTCTGAGTTCCAAGTTCTAGATCTGAGTCTTATATGATTAAAATCCTAATCCCTTGGTCTGCCGTTTTGGTGTAACAGACCCAGTTAGAAGTAGTTGGAGGAGTGATAACTGGAAATTGGTAGACAAAATAAATCTCATTTCATTTTAGAAGAATAGGCCTGAAACCCAGTCTGGACCTGGCACTTCAGGGAGACTTGTAGCCAGGTAGCCTGTTGCCTAGTTTTATAAAAAGTAAGGTTAATACTAGCTTCCAGCAGACATTGTTTTGAGAATGGTGGCATCCAAGCCTGACACAACTCAGAAAACTCAAATGTTTAGCAATACAAGGTCTAATCTGAAAGTACACCCATAGCATCACGTAGTTATTTCCCAGGATATCTGAACCATCGCTACTCTATTTTGACTTTTAATTGTAAACTTTTTCTTAACAGCCAAAGCAGATTTCACCGTTAATGACGTCAGTGTTTCTCTAGGTTTGAGAAGATGCAAGAATTGGGACTCATAATATCTCCTCCTGAAAAGATCTAACTATCTGCCAGTTTTTCCCAGAGCACAGAGTGCCTCATTCCTGATTTTCACCCTGAACTCCTTTCAGGGGTGTTGAAAGTCAGCAGTTGCAGCGGCCATGATTTAGTCTTTGTAGACGTAGATGGCAAGCATCCGTCTTCAGTTGTCGAGCCCCTTTTTGCTCATAAACTTGACCATGATTTTGGGGGGGGGGGCATTTCATGACCATTTTATCCCATGGTGCTGAGAATGTCCATTCTCAGGTTTGACAAAGATTTTGTTGACAGGCCACTCAATGTGCTGTTACTGGACTAGGCCATAAAACAGTATCCAAAATTCTCTGGACCGCCTGTCTTACTAGCCTCTTGGTCCAGAAAACGTTCCCTCTTGTTGCTTCTTGCCATATCTAGAGTTACACTGTTACCATCATCGATCTCATATGAGACTATATATTATTCTATTAGAGGCCTCACACATTTGACGGTGTAAGAAACAGTAAGTTTGTAAAACAGGTGAAATACAAATAACATAACCAGCAGTATTAGTAAAGTCACAAGTAAGACTTAAGTTAAAAGCTTCCATTAGATGTAGCCCAGTAGATCTCAGGTCATCTGACTTAGTCTGCTCTGTAGAATCTTTATCTTCCAGGGAAATTATATATTGGCATCGTCTATAAGGCACATAGCCCAGTTTTCTCGTGTTACTAGACTGATTGTCCTTAGTATGATTTAATTGTTTCCAACACAGATGAGACTTTAAACCTAAATTACCATAGCCTGAGGTTATCTATATAAATCCATCCCATAATTCTGGGCAATTTTTCCTCCTTTGCTGAAACTTTTCTTGTTGTTCTGACTGAGCTTGAGTAATAGAAAAAAGCTCAAATTTATGGCCAGCGTCACAGCAGGCATTATTAATTGGCCTGGTGAAGGGATCCCATTTAGTAATATCACAGTGACCTGAATATGCCAATAATTTTTTTTTAAGTAAAATTTCTCAGGGCCAACCAGTTAGAGTCTTGTAGTAGAGAAATTTTCCAAGGTAACCCAGAACTAGACACAGGTAATTGGCCACAAACCCAACAATTTAATTGATTTCTAAAACTAGCATAGAATCAAGCCTAGGATAGAAAAGCATTTGATTTATATGCAAAGGTCTAAGAAGTCAAGAAAACATAGATGATCTTACGATGAGGTCCAGCATCTTGGGGAAGCTGTCTACCTCTGATGTCATTGTCTTCTCATCCTGGTGTAGTGTAGTTTCTCCTGATAATAAAGTCCTTCCATCTAGGTTGGAGACAGTCCCTTAAATTATGTCTTTTTCTAGTCCTGGTTGCAGGTCATGAGGCATCTGATCTTCATCCAAAGAGATTACTGAGATAAGCTTCAGAAACAAACTTAGGGTGTTCTTTAAGAATTCAATTAAATATTACATTAATATCACATAACAGCAAAGAACTATCTAAGAGATAATGCAGACCTCCATTAACAAACTGGGATTTAACATTTTTTGAAATATCTTTTTCTCCCTAGAGTTACCCTCATTTTTATCAAATATAACCAAATTAAGGCTAGTTTGTTTGCAAAACAGGTCTGTTCTCACTAATGTGATGATTTATATAATCATAATTGATTATAGACTTTTTATTTTGCTGAAACATTTATAGGGTCTCAGAGTAAACTTTTAAAAATAAAACAGGGCTGGGGAACTCACACCAAAGGCTTATCAGAGATTTTACCTATCAAATTTAGTTGAATTCTTCCCTTTTTAAGGTCTCAAAAATTTCTTGAGATTTTTGAACCTGTGAGATAACCTTCCTAACTTATCTGATAAACTTACTGGAAACCTAAGAATTTCCAATTTTGGGGGGAGTCAGATAGAGAGAAAATATAATTGTTTTGTTTATAACGTTTAACTTTACCAAAGTATTGTCATAATTAGTTTGAGAGGAAGGTTTTCCCTACTCCCTGAAAACATAAGATTCAAACTTGTAATTTTTCAGATAGAAACCATAAAAGCTATAAGCATATTCACTGGTTCATTCAGTCCTTCTGTTAACTTTTGTGTAGTCATCAGGTTTTCCATTAGAATACCAGTACATATCAGACTGTTAAGAACTCCAGATAATTTCTAAGATATCTGTATTTGTAATTTTATGATACATTATAACATGAGTGGATTTATTACTCATTTGATAATCTTTGTCATATAATTAACCAACCAAATAAACACAGTTTAATCTCTCTCTTTGGGATGTTTCAGGGGCCCTCTGAAGCACCCCAACGTTAGCTAGAGGTCAAAGGAACTTCAAAAGAATTCTATTTAGGAAGTTTTATCCAAAAGATCAATTAAAAGGGTTTAGAACATTTGGTCAGATTTAGTCAATGTTGATGGGTGTATCATTTAGCTTGTTGATGTCACAATAGGCCTAAGTACCAAGGCTCAAAGTCTAGTGAAAGTCAGCTCTGCCATCTTGGACCTAATTGGCTCTAACCAGTTTTCTTGATGGCTGTGTCATTCCTAACAAAATCAATTTATCTAACTAATTGTAATCCAATTTTAAAAAATCCTGATCATGCACAACTCTTTTTAGTATTTTTCATACCTTTTTTTTTTTTTTTTACTGAAAACACACTTCCTACTTTCCTTTAGCAACCAAGAACTAACTTTTATATTAGTATTTTATAGACTGTTGAGCATAAATACTAGTGATAATTTCTAAAACCCTTGCTTTCTTAGAACATTTTAAGATAGTACCAAACATTATTCATTTATAGTCCCAAACCTCTTTAGTTTCTCAGTAAAAGGAAATTAGTGTTTAGTAGTAAATGTTTCAAAATCTTATTTTATTTGGAAATGACCTAACTATTCAATAGACTTCCAACACTTAGCACACTTAGCACAACCCTTAGAAATTTAAGTTACACCAAGCTGGAGAGACTATTTAAGGCAGATATTTCCAAAGAATAATTATTCTTAATAGAGTTTATATAAAAGCTCATATCTCATTTACATTTTTTTAGAAATTTCTTCACTTGAGGTAATTTCCTTGTTGACAAACTTGTAACAGATATAATATTTAACTTATATTAAACCTAGGTACAATGAAAATATTCTATTTAGTGTTAATTACTCTAAGACATGTCTATATTAGATAGGTCAGCAAACAAACATTAATATCAGGTATTTAATACTGAATATTTCCCAGTTCACATGAACCTGGAATTTATTGTTAATTTAGAATTATTTGATTTGTAAGCACTTACCTTTTTTTAAGCCAAATAAATAGACCTCATTTACAAATTAACCTCAAAAATATTACCCAGAGACAAAGGCATACCAAGACATATTTAGACAGACACAGTGTGAGATCGAGCTTCAAGTCTCTTTTCTAACAAAATGGTTGCAGGTCTAAACCAAATGGTGGCCAGACAAAGCAAAATGGCCATCAAAAATCACAACACAGAACACAGAGTTAGAACACACACACATAAACCTGGCAGTCCTCATCAAAGTGAAAGTGAAAGTGATGTCACTCAGTCGTGTCCGATTCTTTGTGACCCGTGGACTGTAGCCCACCAAGCTCCTCTGTCCATGGGATTCTCCAGGCAAGAATACTGGAGTGGGTTGCCATTGCCTTCTCCAGGGGATCTTCCCCACCCAGGGATCGAACCCAGGTCTCCCACATTGCAGGCAGACGCTTTAACCTCTGCACCACCAAGGAAGACCTTAAATACAAGAATCCAAGTACTAACATCAAAGATTTTAAGGGAGGAAAGGAAGCCAGGAGGGAGGAAGAAGGGGGAGGAGGCAGGACTGGTGAGGGGAAAGGGGTGGCCTTACAGACATCTCCTGCCACCTACAGATACCCAGACATTAAGGGACTTTTCCCTGGGCCTCCAGAAAGGGAGGACTGGAACTCGGCCCTACCAGAAATCAGACCAGACTAGAACCAGAATTCAAGTTCTCTGCTAAGAGGAAGTGATCTCCAATCCTCAGCTCAGGCTGAGGGCCCTTCAACCAGATTCCTGTGTCCAGGACCGGGAGACTAGAAAAACAGGGAAGGATAGAAAGGGTTAAGGAGAGGAAAGAGAGAGGGAAGGGGAGAGAGGTCAATCAAGTCTCTTGTTCTTTACCGGTTGGGGCACTCTGGCCAGTTGTCTGCATCAGGAGGAGATCAGGGACAAAAGGGTCCCAGTTGCAGGCAAGCTGGCCCCTGAGTACCCCGAGTGGTCAGGATGTCAGTCTCAGCGAAGAGAGTCCCACCAGAGTCGCCATTTGTTGTAGAAAGAGGGACCCTTTTCAGGGCCCGAAACTGGGCTCTTGTCTAACACTCAGAAATGAATTGTCAGAGACACATGTGCTGACAAAACAAGAGATTTTATTGGGAAAGGGGACCCGGGTGGAGAGCAGTAGGGGAAGGGAACCCAGGAGAACTGCTCTGCTGCGTGGCTCACAGTCTTGGGTTGTATGGTGATGGCATTAGTTTCCGGGTTGCCTTTGGCCAATCATTCTAATTCAGGGTCTTTCTGATGGTGCACGCATCGCTCAGTCGAGATGGATGCTAGCGAGAGGGATTCTGGGAAGTAGACGGACACACGGTGTCTCCTTTAGACCTTTCCCGAACTCTTCCGATTGGTGGTGGCTTATTAGTTCTGTATTCTTATCGTGATCTCCTGTCATAATGGAGAAGGCAATGGCACCCCACTCCAGTACTCTTGCCTGGAAAATCCCATGGACGGCGAAGCCTGGTAGGCCGCAGTCCTTGGGGTCGCTGAGAGTCGGGCATGACTGAGCGACTTCACTTTCACTTTTCACTTTCATGCATTGGAGAAGGAAATGGCAACCCACTCCAGTGCTCTTGTCTAGAGAATCCCAGGGACAGAGGAGCCTAGTCGGCTGCCATCTATGGGGTCACACAGAGTCAGACACAACTGAAGCGACTTAGCAGCAGCACCTGTCATAAAACAACTCATGCAAATGGTTACTATGGTGCCTGGCCAGGGTGGGTGGTTTCAATCAGTGTGCTTCCCCTAACATACCTAATATATATGTATATATATAATATACCTCCTATATAAAACATACTAATGTATATAAATGTTTAAGATTTCACACCTAGTTTGAATTTTGAAGACATTTTTCTCTATTACTTTGTTCCTCAAGATCAAGGGAGTTTGAAATGTAAAAATAGCTTTTGAATGAGAAGATCAAAGAAAAAGCTGCATGTGAATGTGTGTCATAGCCATTGACTTCTATACTTAGTAAACATATTTTAAATTTCAGTATAGAAAATAAATTTCCTTTAAATACTCACTTATAACTTAGAAAATAATTTGTGCAGGTTTAAATGTATTCCTTGAAGTCGGTGGGGTGAATATCATCATTATTATTTTTTGAGATATGAGACTTACTACAAAAATGGAGGTACAGAGAAAAATAGAAGTACAGTTTTTCCAGAAAATACATTAATAATATGCTCTTTCATGTCTATTAAAATTGTATAATATTTGTGTACTAATGTGGCTAACCTGTGGATTTATTTTTCTGTCTGATTTACTTAGTAGGTAGATAGGTAGGTAAATATATAGCTAGGTTAGATTCAAAAGTAACTGAAGCAATGTCTTACCTAATATTGATTCAGACTTCTTTCATGACCACTCAATTCCATATATAAATTATTTCAAACTCTTAGATGTTTGAATCTAACACTGTAGATGTTTCCACATATACCGAAGTTTTTAAATTGTTGTTTTCACACAGAAGTGCTTTTTGTCACCTAACATGATATTTTGAGGCTATCACATGCTTGGAGACCATGTTGCCTCCAAGGTGGCAAATAGCAGGAGGAATTTCATCACCTGCAAGGGAAGAGAATTAGGTAGCAGAGACATCAGGGAACTGAGACTGAGCCCTTTCTCTGTACCTGAGTCCTGCTCCAGGGATCAAACAGTCCAGCCAGGAGTCTCCTGAGTCCAGACTTGAGGGGAAGCAGGTGCTTGAATTGTGTTCCCTGTTTCCCATTTTCCAGTGAACATCAGTGAATTTTCTCATCTGCCCCCCCCACCAAAGGTATTGCTAACCTTCACCTGCAAAATGTAGTGACTATGTAATAATTGCTTTCCTTTAAATGTAATAGGGATATCAACTTTTGTATATCAGACATGTATCTCTATTAGACTTTCAAAGCATTTTCAGAAATGTGTACTTAGGAAAGTGATGAGCTGCTCATAAAGCTGTTATTAAATATATTAAATATTAGTAAGTATAATATGTCTTTAATATATTTAACATATATTAATATTAGAAGTAATTTTCAGCCCTTAAAACAATATTAGGGGGGAACTCACTTGGCATTTGATGATGCCCACATTTGAAGAGATTCAAAAAGTGTTCACATGGATTACCTTGCCTGTTGTAGAAATGACATAGAGTGATTGGCTAATGGAACCGTTAACCTCATTTTTCTGTTATCAACAAAAAATTCATGCTCAGACTAGAGCAAAAGTGTTTCATTGCACCTGCTACAAAAGGAGTGCCAAGCTAATAGGAGCCAAAGTGCCCAGAGATTTTTTTTTTTTTTTTAAGTGTATGGTTGTGCTGGGTCTTTGCTGCTGTGTGGAATTGTCTCTAGTTGCAGTGAACAGGGGCTACTCTATAGTTGCAGTGCACGGGTCTCTCTGCTGCAGAGCTCCGGCTCCAGGCAGGGAGGCTTCGGTAGCTGCAGCACTTGGGCTCAGTACCTGCAGCTCGCGGGCTCTAGAGCACAGGCTCGGTACTTGTGGCACAGAGGCTTAGTTGCTCCATGACATGTGGGATCTTCCCAGACCAGGGATTAAACCCATGTCTCCTGCACTGGCAGTGGATTCTTTATCATAAGTCAGCAGGGAAGACCCTCAGAAATTCTTGTATCAGTCATCTTCTTGGTTTTAAAATAATCACAATTGTAGTTAAAACACCAGTTCCTCTTACCTACAAAGTATATGACGTCACATACCTCAGTTTCCCCAATTTGAACTCACGTCCCTTCATACAAAACAGAATCTCTTTCTCCTGTCTATACATCTGTCTGTCCAATACCAACAGGGGGAGGCTATTTGAAGCCCATTTTGAGATATAAAAGTAAGAAAATTATTCTCAGGAATTCTCAGGCAGTGTGTAATTTATGCTTCGGAGGAAAACCCCCATGGATGAGTGTGTAAGAAAAGCAGAAATTACCTGGAACAGGTCCCTCAGAAACTTTTCTCAAGTTATAACTACACCACATGAAGCTACCCAGAGACCCTTCACTATATCCTCCCCACTTGTCTGGAACATGCTCTATCTAATCGCCCTCTTTGAAAAGAAACCTTCTTTCTTCTGATAGAGCGGATTTGAGCACTGCCTCTATTATTTTCTAACTTTTCACAAAGCTAAACCATCTATGATGCCTTTTCACCCCTAAAACTAATACTAGAAATAAAGCCATAATTAATGAATTTGATGTTTCTTAAAGGATCCCATTTTATATAGAGAAAAGCATATTCATTTTCTGTCTATAATACTGAGGGCCAGAAAGGCTGGTGTGGTTCAGCCCCTCCTCACTAGACAGTTGTCCAGGTGTGAGCATGGCTGAAGTCTTGCCCAAAATCATCTTTTAAATTCAATTTTAATGGAACACACTGCTAGAGATGTGCCAGGAAAATTGTCCCTTAACATTTGTCTGCAGAATCGTGACCCCTAATATCTTTACCAGGCTGATAACTCTGGGCAGCAGAGTCAGCCTGCCTTCATGAAATCTCTCAGCAGAAGTGCTGCTGGAGGGGAAGGACACTGATGTCACTTAGAAACTATCACCAGTGAGTGCTATTAGCTTGTGTATTATTCCAAGTACTTTAAGAGAAACTAGTGACACCTTTGTTAGCTAATGTGTTTCACCTGCAAAGGGGGCCATTGCATTCTGAATAGATTTGGGCAGACAGAGGGGGGAAAAAAAAAAAAAAAAAAAACCTGCTATTCTCCCTGAATTCGTACACACCATTTACACAATTTGGTGAGTTTTGTCTCTGGGAAATCCCTCTTATCAGTGTAAGTTACCATAGATCAGTCGTTTGCTTCTTGTTTCCCCTCTTTAAGCTGTAGAGGTGTCATACTCTGGCTCCCTCTGTGTTTCTTATTATAAAGGAGACTCTTGACACTAGATTAAGATATGGATGCCTTTATAAAATGAAGAGCTTGTCAAGGGAGGTATATGCTTTTGTTATTGCAATACCAAACTTTTTCAAGCACTTAACTACCTTTTGTGATGAAAGACTTCACTGACTTTTTTTTCCCCCCTTCCAGGCATTTTCCATAGTGCACTTGGTAGTTTCAGTTTGCAGAGGAGTCTTCTGAATGTTCATATTAATGTTTCAGCTGTTTAAAATTTTCGGTATTTTCAGGCCAATTTTTGGTATTCTTTACCAACTCAGCTATCAGGGAAGCCCTTTACCTAATTTAATATGGAGTTAAATTGCTTCTCTAAGAACTGTGTTGAGAGAAGGAAAAGAACTCATGGCTAGAGGCCATCCACTAAAAACCTGGCCATAGCAATGGGCTCACAGGTTTTTTGGTAACTTCTTGAGACTTCCACCAACCTTCTGAGTATCTCCTACATGGTTTTTTCTCCCTGTATAATACAAAGGTCAAAGCTCTGGTTTTTCCAGTAGTCATGTATGAGTGTGAGAGTTGGACTATAAAGAAAGCTGAGCACTGAAGAATTGATTCTTTTGAACTGTGGTGTTGGAGAAGATTCTTGAGAGTCCCTCGGATTGCAAGGAGATCCAACCAGTCCATCCGAAAGGAGATCAGTCCAGAGTGTTCATTGGAAGGACTGATGCTAAGCTGAAACTCCAATACTTTGGCCATTTGATGTGAAGAACTGACTCATTTGAAAAGACTCTGATGCTGGGAAAGATTGAAGGCTGGAGGAGAAGGAGACAAAAGAGGATGAGATGGCTAGATGGCATCATGGACTTGATGGACATGAGTTTGAGTAAGCTCTGGGAGTTGGTGATGGACAGGGAAGCCTGGCATGCTGTAGTCCATGGGGTCACAAAGAGCTGGACATGACTGAGCAACTAATTGAACTTAACAATAATACAAAGGTAGAGAGATGGAGCATCCAGAACACCATTGTTGTCATTCAGTTGCTCAGTCATGTCCAATTCTTTGTGACCCCATGGACTGCAGCATGCCAGGCTTCCCTGTCCTTCACTGTCTCCCAGAGTTTGCTGAAACTCATGTCCATTGAGTCGATGATGCCATCCAACCCTCTTATCCTCTGTTGCCCTCTTCCTGGGCTCAATCTTTTCCAGCATCAGGGTGTCTCTTATTCTAATAGCCTCAAGTATGTTATTGTTAGGTGTTGCCAGTTTAATTAACCAAGCTTGTGAAAATCTGCCCTCTTTCCCATCAGTGATCTGGTGGCTGCTTTTCTGTTCCTCTTTTTGGAGGGACGACCCTGCGGCATGCGTCTTTCTTCTTGCAGTCTTGCCCTTTAACCATCATGACTTCCTGTCATATGCTTGATATGACTCCATCTGTTTTAGCAACACTTTCTGGGATTTTTTAATTTAAATGATTGACTTCTGGTTCCTGAATCATCTGCGAAAGAAGTGATGAATACCTTGGGGCCTGTCCCTTTGCGCCCTTTTACTCTCAGTCATAATTACCTGAGGTCCGTGGTGGATTGAGTCTCACTGCAGACAGGCATTGAGTTGCAGGTAGGAACTGGGAGATTCAGTTCAGCTCTTCTATTTATATGTTGCTCTAATACAAAAGAACTTGCTCAACTTTTCTGCTCCTTTCTCAGGAGAAGATGAAAGCTGGAGGGGCTGGTTATTTCCTACCCTACATCTGGGTTTAGGAAGAGGAGGCATTTCTCATTCCCAGCAATAGGCATGGCTTTCAACCTGTCATTTCCTCCCGTCAGCCCAGAACAGGCAGAACAGTCAGCAGTGGGAGGTAATAGGAATGTGGGCAATCAGAGCAATCGGCCTCATCTGGCCTTGAGTAGGAGAAGCACCATGGCGCCTCATTAAAATGTCTTCTCCTCTCCTCCGGGTTTCCTCCAATAGTGCAGAGGCACATTGGCTGGATTCGCAAAGCTCTTCTGCTTGTGGCTGGTGTAAACAGATCTTAACCGCATGAACCCGTTCACTGTGGCTCTGATAGCTGGCATTTCCAGCGTGGTTGCAGCTGCTCCCAAGGCAGCTACAAAATACCTTCTAACCAAGAACACTGTTGCTTTCCTGCTGTAAGCAACCATGGCGGGGAGAGTAGGGGGTGCGATTCATCAGCTGTACTCTGACACGGTAGCATCACAGAGGAGACAGCGAGGGCATCTTTCCTAAGATCCCATTACAGTAGCTGCACCAACTCACAGCAGGAAACAAATTAAAGTCGTTTTTCTGATAATACAGTGAAAGCGGTCTCCAAGTAAAGATCCTATTCAAATTATTGACGATGCTTTCCCTTCTAGGAGTGGAGGTCTTTATCTGCTCACTTAGCTTGGTTTCCTTTTGAATGTCAGTAACAGAAAGTTTTCTTGTATTATGCAGATTCTGGCAAGGTGATGGCTTTAGGCAGTTATATGTGTACCCCTGACAGGTAGATCACTCTTCAGATGTACCTATTGGTTCTTTAGCTACTCTTATTTCATCTCAAATTATACACACATTTAAAGATTATACTGACAATTTATTGATTTTAGTAATTAGTCTTTATAGATGAAGATATAAGATTAGACACTTGGACTCCTGCTTTATTCATTTCTGTTTTCTGAAATGCAACTTTTTGTTTTCTCCTATATGTCAGATATCTATTTCTAACTCAGCAAGTTACCTATGATTCTTTCACTATATATTTTTGAAATAAAGTCAGGTAAAGCAAACACTTCTCACTCCTGAGAGCTCTTTTTTCCTTCCCTCTTTAAATTAGAATGAAATCCTAACACCAGCACCAAGGTAACAGACATTGCCTTTGATGTCTTTTATTGCTTTAAGCATCTCACTGGCATTTGACGACACAAAACACAAATATGAACCTCATATGTCCTTTAGATCTATCGCGCATTTGCCCTTTTTGCTAATGGCTTTAATTTTCATTCTTCCAGAAAGTTTTGCTTACTTAAGAGAGTGCAAAGGCTGCAGAGAAAGTAATCTATCTCAGTAAAGTTAACCATGAAAATAAACCAACTGAAAAAGCACCTTAGACACACCGGGCTTACCAGTTACCCCCATCCTTACCCCTCAAGAGCATAGGACTTGAATCCTGAGGGTCAGCTGTATTTCACTAGGACCTGTATGGTTGTTGACGTACATGACAGACACGTAATAGGTGCTTTAGCTGATCCATAGATACATGTACTGAGCTCTTATATTTAATGCATTTGTCAGGGTTGATAATTTGTTGGGTGTTTGTGGATTTCCCATGTGCTCTTTAGCTTATACATCATCTTATATGTCATCTCTACCCCATAGGGATGCATTTTTCTTGAACCATAATATTAAGAGGTGAAATATATCCTATAAGTGATCATTGATTCAGCACCCAACTGGCTTATAATTAGAGCTTCAGTTCCTCAGAAAGGGGACAAAAACAACATTACTGCTATGATTTCTGTTCAGTTCAGTTCAGTCGCTCAGTCGTGTCCGACTCTTTGCGACCACATGAATCGCAGCACGCCAGGCCTCCCTGTCCTTCACCAACTCCCGGAGTTCACTCAGACTCACGTCCATCGAGTCTGTTAGCTAAGTTTAAATGGGTTCATTGGGTTTTAAGAAATCTTAGGTAAAACATTATTTTTATTGTTTTTGATGATTTTACTTTTCAAAGTAGATGCATTTTATTAAGCTAGTAACAACCATATGTTAGATGTCATCTGATAGCCTAGGGGAATGACAGGTGGCCGGTTCTGGAGTTCATATCTCATTATTCTTTGGCTCCACATTCAAACATGGTAATATCTGAAACTCTCACATGATGGTTGGTCAGTGACCCAATGAAATGAGCTGTTGAAAGCATAATTCCCATTCATAGGAGCTGTGTGTATAATTCATGGTGTGAATTATTACAAATAGTATCCTTGCTGTCAGTGTCAGACAGGAGGCCAGCAGGTAATGGTCCATGGAGGTTTAACTACCCATATTCACAGAGGTGTGCCTTGTAGGGCAAACAGGAGGCTCAGTAATGGGGAACCTTCAGAATTTGCCATCCCCATTGCCTCTCTGCCTGTTGTGGGAGCAAGTTGGCTTACATTACAAATCCTAGCTCTGCATTCTTCAGCAGGAATTTTTTTCTCTCATTTTTATGAAAGTTATATGTGTTTATAAAATAGAGATTTAAACTCATATTTTGTTTACATTAAGTAATAATAGGCTTGCACTTCACTTGCCATATTTATAAATGGAGGGTGGCTGGAAGTTAGAGCTAATCTATTAATAACAGTTACAATGACCACTATTCAGAGGCTACTTGATGCACACTTGGCATTGTTTACACTGTAAGTGCCTTTAAGTGTGGTTTTAAGTACCTAATATAATTTTTAAGTATTTCACTACAATTTTATGTGATCGGTATTAAACATATTTTACAGAGGAGAAAACTTCAACAGTTAGAATCAATAAAAACCTCATCAGGTCTGAACAAATGAGTTGAAACTAATGAGATAAGTCTTAGCATCAATAAAAGCGATGACCTTGCATAGAAAGTCCTACAATTAACTTTTTTAAAGGCAACTACAACAGCACAGGATTATATGAAGAGAACTAATTGAGTGCTAAGCTTCCTCACTCTCAGCTGTGTTTTCAACCAAGAGCCTTGACAAATATTTATCATCCACCATGTACTAAGCATCCTTTGATTGAGAGACTGCTGCAGTAAACGAGTTACACATCATTTCTGCCTTCAAGGATCTAACATTCTAATGGAAGAAAACTGATATTAAACTTGTATGCAAATATGTAAAGGAGTTTAACATAGGGATAAGTGGTCTGAGTAAATCATAATGGGGCCAGGTCCTAGGATGGCTTGGATATAGCATGGGGCTGACTGTGGTATGTAGAACCGTCTGAGAAGGATTCTCTGAGAGACTGAGTTTGAGCTCAGATCTGAATGGTGAGGAGATCTGGGGAAAATGTTATTAGAAGTAGAAAGAGCAACAAGTGCAATAGCCATCGATTTAAGAAAAAGTCTGAGTTGTTTATAGAAAGGAAAGAAGTTGACTAGAAAATGTTCACCTACTCCAGTACTCTCACCTGGAAAATCCCATGGACGGAGGAGCCTGGTGGGCTACAGTCCATGAGGTCGCTAAGAGTAGGACATGACTGAGCAACTTCCCTTTCACTTTTCACTTTCACGCATTGGAGAAGGAAATGGCAACCCACTCCAGTGTTCTTGCCTGGAGAATCCCAGGGACGGGGGAGCCTGGTGGGTGCCGTCTATGGGGTCGCACAGAGTTGGACAGGACTGAAGGGACTTAGCAGCAGCAGCAGCAGCAGAAAATGCTCAGCAAGAGAAAGGGTAAATGAGATAGACCGGAGAAACAGAGTCTAGCCCTTCCAAGCACCAAATAAGGGGAGTGGTTGAGTGTGTTCTTTTGGGCATATGATTAGTATGTGATCTTCTAATATTTCTGTCTGCCGTAAGCTGGTCAGTGCCAAAAAAATAGCACAAGTCTGGGACTTAAGAGCCTTTTGCTTTTAGAGAGAACCCTGCTACTAACCAGAGCTGTGTTGCTAGAACAGTGTTTGGTCATTTCAGGTTTGCAACTGCAATGTAAAAAAATAAAAAATAAATAAATTAATGTTGCTAAGTTTCTAAGTCTCACAAAGTCGAAGAAAAAAAAAAAAAGAAATCTCAACTCTTCTATGTAGACCATCACAAAATTTTGGGAGACAGATTTTTTTTTTTTCAGTATTTTCTTCAAGCTGTGACACAGAGGAATCTCATTTTATGATCTTTAAGAGGAATGCTATGCTATGCTATGCTAAGTCGCTTCAGTCGTGTTTGACCCTGTGCGACCCCATAGATGGCAGCCCAGCAGGCTCCCTCATCCCTGGGATTCTGGAGTGAACAGAACAGTGTACACCTCCAGAACACTGGAGTGGGCTGCCATTTCCTTCTCCAATGCATGAAAGTGAAAAGTGAAAGTGAAGTCGCTCAGTCGTGTCTGATTCTTAGTGACCTCATGGCCTGCAGCCTACCAGGCTCCTTCGTCCATGGGATTTTCCAGGCAATAGTACTGGAGTGGGTTGCCATTGCCTTCTCCTGGCAACACCTAATTTTACTGGCTTTAATTCAGCAACAGACCTGATGAACAAGTGAGCGCTAACTAACCAATAATCCTTTTAAAGGATATTTACATGTTTATTTACATGACAGAATGTGGTCCACTGAAGAAGGGAATGGCAAGCCACTTCAGTATTCTTGCCTTGAGAACTGCATGAACAGTATGAAAAGGCAAAATGATAGGATAGCAAAAGAGAAACTCCCCAGGTCATTAGGTGCCCAATATGCTACTGGAGATCAGTGGAGAAATAACTCTAGACAGAATGNCGCCGCGGCCACTGCCGCCGCCGCCGCCCAGAGCCGGAGGCGCCGGGGCCGGGGGAGCCGGGCGGCGGGAGAGCGAGCGGGCCGGGGGGAGGGTGGGGGATGGCGCGGACCCCGGGGCCGGCTCCACTGTGTCCCGGAGGCGGCAGAGCACAACTTTCCTCCGCTTCTCCCCCCGGGGCCGGGCTCCTGCTGCCGCCCCCGACGCCGCCGCCGCTGCTGCTGCTGCTTTTCCCGCTGCTGTTCTTCTGGCTCTGTGGTAGGTGAAGCTCGGCTGTCGGCGCGGGCTGAGGGGAGGCGCGACCGAGTGTACCTGTGCCGCGGCCGGGCCGGCGCGGGCCGTTCTCTCGTGCGGAGGGCGGTTGTGTTCGGCGGTTGGCTGCGCGAGCGGGTGCCGTGGACTTTGGCTGGAAACTTTTCGCCGCGCCCGGGGCGAGGCCGGGGAAGGGCCGGGGCCGGCGAGTGAGGCGCCGACTGCCCGCTCCCCTCCCCCGCGGCCGCGCGGCTCGCCACGCTGCGGGTCGGGGTTGGGCTGCGGTGTGCTCTTGTCCGGACGCCGAGTGCTCGGTGCTACAGGGGTCCCTCGGTGTTGGCTCTCGGGACCGTTACTTGCTCGCTCATTCGCGGAGGAAGCCGAGAGCACGGACTTTTGTGCTGGCGCTAAGGTGATGGGATGGTCGTTGGCCGCTTCAGTTTTTCCCGGGTGAAACTTGAGCTGTGAGCCTAGATACCTTTAGGAACACCAGAACCGACCACGGGATGAAGCCTTTGGGTTCCCACCCCGCTTCTCCTTCCACCCTGGAGAAGGCACCATGTTAACCCACCCTGCAGCATCCCCTACAGTTTTCTTCGATCCTCCAGCCCCTTTCTGCCCTGGCAGCCTCTGGATCGCTTTGCATTGAGCCTGTCGCTGCCTTCCAGTTAGTGGGGCGTCTGTCTCACTGTCCACGTTTATTTTAGCTGAGCCAGTTTGTCTTCAGGACTTTGATTTATGTGTAAAATACCTGACTGCATTGGCCGTGCCCCGGCTGTTCTGGTCAAAATAAGCCCCGCGCCTTCTCCCGCCGTTCTTGGGAGGTGGTCTCGTTGTAAGTTTACTTCCTAGGCATCGGAGACTAGAAGCCTACTTGTTAAGAGTATCGTTAAATAAATATCTCCGTTTCGTGCGAGAGACGTGGACTTAAGTGATCCTTAATGGAAGGCGGCGATTTGGGAGACTAAGGCCACCGGTCTAGCTCTGGGGACTAGCTCTGTCTTTTGGTAATACTGGAACATAGCAAGACGTTATCCATTCGATGACTCCCACTTAGAGGAAAGTGGAGAGGAAAACTTAGGCTTGCTCAAAGCGTTTTACCTGAGACATTTTTCTAGTACATAAATCTGCTCTTGGATGTCAGCATTTAATGAAATCTTAAAAGAAACCAGGAAGTTTTACCAGTATTTACTACAAGAAGAGCTGTGTGCGATTTTCTTGGATGGTGTGATTTAGAAGAGAATCCTATACCCTTGTACCGAGTAGGTGTGTCGGGATAGCTGGTTATGAGGAAGGCGCAAAGTTTTCAAGAGATTGAGTGTCCCTTATAGGCTGAGAATTTCCACCACCAAATCACTGTCACGTTTAAAGCACTGTAATGACAGTTTCTGATTTACAGACTATAGTATGATAAATGGCATGTTATCTAATCTACGTTGTTTCTGTAGTCCTACTCCCCAGATGTTTGGTTTCAGGACACAATTCTTAATGCTATTACTTCTTTATATTGATGCAAGGTTCTGGATTGAATTTTGTGTACTGTTCTTTTGCATTAAGGAGTATTGTGGAATACATTTGGGTGGGAGGAAAATGAGAGGGGGTTGTTAACAGTTTACTATTCTGATACAGATTGTGTTAAAGACTAAGAATATTCATACCTCCAGTAAAGGTTTATCTAGCTAAGCAAAGCCCCCTAGAAGACTGAAGCAAGGTAATATGTACAGGTAATACAAGGAAAATTAAATTTAGGTAATAATTTCATAGTTATTGTGAAAGTAAAGTGTCATTTACTTTTTGAAGAAACACATTGGAATTCACATGAAAGAAGAAAAAATTAAAAAAAAATCTTCCATAATAATGTGCTTGATATTTTAAGAGTCCTGAAAATTCAAGTACTATAGGTAAAAGGACTGTGATTTAGAGAGGTGTAAATTGAAGTTTTTAAGAGTCATCTCTGCTTGTAGTTGTAGAGACAGACACTAGCTTTGTATTAATGTGCACTGCTCATTTAAAGAGCTTCCTTTTTTTGGCTTATAGTGTTATAACACCCTAATTTGTGAACCCTTATGACAGGTTTTTTTCTGTCAACCTTTATTTTAGAATAAAGTCTTTGAATAGGGCACAGTTGTCCTGATTTATGGATACTAAGTATGGAAACGGAAATTTCTTCTTGTAACCTGTGCACTGATCTAACATTCATAGTACTACTTACAAGCTTTGGCATGTACTGATGTTTGAGTTTAGTTTTATTTATTTATAGAATTTTATTGAAGTATAGTTGAGTTACAGTGCTTTGGAAGGTGTTAGAAATGAGAAGATTTTTAGGCTTTAAAGAGATGACTATATGATGATTTATTAATTAGAATGCTTTACTTATTTTTACCACATACAGACTATTTTTTTCTTTCTGCTGCTATTTTTGATATTCTGGTTCCATACAGCATGGCCTTAACTATGCTAAACTCTTGGAGTATCCTCTATTAGCACAATATCATTTCTATGTCATGCTGATTTTACAGCTATTAAAAAAACCCTCATATTCAAACTAGTAGACATGATATTCTGAAAACTATAAAAAATGAATCAGATTTGCTCTTTTGAAGGGTGTATATTATCTGTCCTATTTGAAGAACTGAAATTCTCACTCGTCGTGGTTAGTTTGTGTGTGTATATGTATGTGTGTTAAGCCCGATAGATCATAGGTGTAAAGGTTAAGAGGACTAGATTTTCAACATTTTCTGACTGATAAACCTCATTTATTTAAATCTGGAAGTCCATATTTCTTTATGATGCCAGTGATCAATTAATATGTGATGAGATTTATCTTAGTTTCTCTTCCAATATTTTTCTTGAGGACAGAGAATATTAGCAAGGATATGGTATCGATGAGAGAGAAGATAGACTATTGACCTAAGTTCCAGCTCTTCCCATTTTCAACAAGATTTTATCTTAAATGGGTATTTAGAAGGTTATAGAAGAAAAAAATCTATTATGATGATGGAACATTTAACAGCAGTTTCAGAAATTTCTTTATTCATGGCACTTGTTAGATACTTGAGGACACTGAATAAGGCAGAGTCCTGGCTTCAAGGAGCTTACAGCAGTATAATAGACATAATGTATAATGTAAATAGATGGTTGTAGGGCTTCCCTGATAGCTCAGATGGTAAGAATCCACCTGCAGAGCAGAAGACCTGGGTTTGATCCCTGGGTTGGGAAGATCCCCTGGAGAAGGAAACTGCTACCCACTCCAGTATCCTTCCCTGGAGAAATCCATGGGCAGAGGAACCTGGCAGGCTACAGCCCATGGGGGTCACAAAGAGTCAGACACAACTGAGCGACTTTCATATAGGACAGCTTGGTGTTTATGATAGATTTGTGCATGAGGTACTGTCAGTTACTCAGAAGAGGAATACCTAACCAACTATGTAGAGATATTAGTGTAAACTGAGAAAAAAAGTTACCTAAGGAAAAATCAGTTTCCTCATCTAGGAAATGGGAAGATTTATAATGAAACTCCTGAGATCCAGGCTGCCTCTCACTAACCTTTCCTGGATATTGGACTCCCTGGCCCTCAGCCTTCAGGCGGGCTCTCGGCCTGCTTCCTCGGCTTTCCCTCTCCCTATCAGCAGGCCCGCATCCGAGGTCAGTGACGGCTGGGAGGAGCTACCCCGCATGTGAGGTCAGGGGCGGCAGCCGGGAGGAGACAACCCGCTTCTGAGGTCAGGGTGGTGTCCGGGAGGAGCTACCCCACATCCGAGGCCGGNGGAGGAGACGGGGACGACCGAGGATGAGATGGCTGCATGGCATCATGGACTCAATGGACGTGAGTCTGAGTGAACTCTGGGAGTTTGTGATGGACAGAGAGGCCGGGCGTACTGCGATTCATGGGGTCGCAAAGAGTTGGACATGACTGCGTGACTGAACTGAACTGATTATGAAAATCAAGGTGCAGAATTTAAGTACCGATGCTGGCAGCTCCAAGGTGTATGGCAGTGAAAGTCCCAGCCATGGTCTGTGTGGAAGAGCTGAAGGAGAAGAAGACAAGGAGCAGGCCACCGTGTGCACTCAGGAGGTACAAGGACTCAAGGGCTGGAGAAGCTGATGAGGTTGTGGGGATAGTGGTGGGAGAGGTTCCCCTAGACCAGCCCTGGGCCCTGCCCCTGATTAATGGCAGAATTCCTTGATACAGAGTCAAACTGTCTGCCCAAAGATTTGAAAACCTCTTACAAAATAAAGATATCATAGAAAAATACCACATGAATAGAAACAACCCAAATGCAGAAAGGAAGCCAGGCTAGATCCTCAGCAGACACTTTTTGAAAGAATAGATGATGAAGGAACACTGACCCCTTTGGGGCCCCTCTGTCACGAGCTCTTCCAGTTGTTACTGACACCTGTTCCCTTGCACATGCAGAAGACAATGATGACAAAGTAGACTGCACTCTTGAGGAGGAGGAGGAGGTAAGTGTAATGGCAGACGTGTTCATGAGCTGCAGCTCAGGGTATCTAGAAGTCCTTTGATTGGTTACATGTTCTTTTGAAAGTTCAGGAAATAGCGATGAGAGAATGTCACAATTAGTTATTTCTGATGACCTACTGTAAAGTGACACCCTAGTACTACCAATCCCCAAGGTAAACAAGGACCACCACCACCACAGAACTACCCAGAATCCAACTCAAAGTTCAAGTTAATCAACAACTTCTGCCAAATTCACTTAGAACCTTCTCAAATATTAGCAAATAATCTGTGATTTTAATGAATGAGTCCAGAGGGGGGAAATTTTTTTCTCAGAGATTTTAGCATCTTCTTTGCCCTCACCAGGTCTCCTAATACTAATAGCAGCTAATCTTTATTAACCATGATCCAAACACCAGGCACTTATTCTGAGAACTTTGCAAGCAAAGCCCTAATCTTACTTCATTTTACAGTAATCTATGAGATTGTTATTTCATTTTAAAAATCGACTGAGGATGGAAAGAACTGATTTGTCTGATGTCACACATTTAGAAAATACCAGAAACCATATTTCATTCCCAGAAACCTGACTGTAAAGAATACATTCTTAACTCCTCTGTAACCCTGCATCTCCATGTGCAACAAATACCTCAGACATGAAAAGGTTTAGCATGAATATCAAGTTGAATTGCTGATTTAGAAGCATCTGAGCCATTACATCAGAGAAGATGATGGCACCCCACTCCAGTACTCTTGCCTGGAAAAATCCCATGGACGGAGGAACCTGGTAGGCTGCAGTCCATGGGGTCACGAAGAGTCGGACATGACTGAGCAACTTCACTTTCACTTTTCACTTTCATGCATTTCATTTCATGTATAATGGCTCTGCTGCTGCTGCTGCTTATGCTAAGTTGCTTCAGTTGTGTCTGACTCTGTGCAACCCCATAGACAGCAGCCCACCAGGCTTCCCCGTCCCTGGGATTCTCCTGGCAAGAACACTGGAGTAGGTTGCCATTTCCTTCTCCAATGCATGAAAGTGAAAAGGGAAAGTGAAGTCGCTCAGTAACTTCACTTTCACTTTTCACTTTCATGCATTTCATTTCATGTATAATGGCTCTGCTGCTGCTGCTGCTTATGCTAAGTTGCTTCAGTTGTGTCTGACTCTGTGCAACCCCATAGACAGCAGCCCACCAGGCTTCCCCGTCCCTGGGATTCTCCTGGCAAGAACACTGGAGTAGGTTGCCATTTCCTTCCCAATGCATGAAAGTGAAAAGGGAAAGTGAAGTCGCTCAGTCGTGTCCAACTCCTTGTGACCCCATGGACTGCAGCCCACCAAGCTCCTCCGTCTATGGGATTTTCCAGGCAAGAGTACTGGGGTGGGGTGCCATTGCCTTGAGTTGGGTGTAATTACTCCCAATTGGTCAATGAGGACAATATAATGAATTTTCTCATTTTCATATATCTAATAAATAAAGGAACTGGGGCTTAAATTTTAATCTGTAATACTCAGAAGCCCATGCACTTACACTCCTGCCCATGGGGCTGTCTTGTCTTAGGGCCTTGGCTTTGGTATTCTTGCTCTATGTCTGTATCCTAAGGGAGGGATAGAGAATTAATTATGTGAACCATTGATTCAGGTAGTCTGGGTTGAATCCCCAGATTAGAGCTGTGTGGCTTCATTTGAAGGAACTTAATTTTATCAACTTACAAAAACATATTTGTAAAGTAGGGGCAGGGAGAAATATTGTAACACTGCAAGGTGAGTAATGAGGATTAAATAGAAAATGAATGTAAGATACAGCACAATATCTTCCACATAACACACTTTCAGTAAGGGTCAGTTCATGTATTAGCTACTAGCACAACCAAAATTCTAAAAGCAAAAAGATATCATGTTTCCCTGGTCATTAGAAACAAAAGCCACACTAACTTATGAAATCCACTGTTTGAATTCAGAACCTATAACTACACTTTCTAATTTAGAGTCATCACACACCAAAACCAGCATTTATTGTGTCAAGGTGACTCCTAGGAAATGATATTGATATTGTTGTTGTTTAGTCATTAAGTCGTGTCCAACTTCTTCAGATCCCATGGACTGTAGCCTATCAGGCTCCTCTGTCCATGGAATTCTCCAGGCAAGTATACTGGAGTGGGTCACCATTTCTTTCTCCAGGGGATCTTCCTGACCCGAGGATCGAACCCACATCTCCTACATTGGTAGGTGGATTCTTTACCATCTGAATAACCAGGGAAGCCTCACATAGTGAATAAGTAGTGCTATTCCTGTCATTATTTACACAAAAACTTGGACTGTTTCATCACTTAATCATGCTTTATCCAATAAATAGAAATTCTCTATGTTTCAAACATTTCGTTCTATACAGAACAAAACAGAACAAAAACAAAATATTTCTTAATTCTGATAGGAATCATAGTCAATTTACATATGTGAATTTAGGAAAGATCAGCATCTTTATGATATTGATCTTTTTCTTCATGAATATGTTATGTCTCTCCAGTTGTGCAGGTCCAATTTTATGCAAAATTTAAATTCAAAGTGGATTAAAGAAATAAGTGTGCAGAACAAAGCCTATACAACATTGGAAAAATATAAATGACAAGAAGTTTTTGTTTCCATCTTTTTTAAAGCTCCAAAATAGTGCGTGGTCCCTGGTACTGAGGCCCAAGTTAAAGTCAGTGCATTTACTATCCAATTCCTTCTTGCCTGCAGTCACAGGAGTGAAAGGAACCAGAAACTTTGACCTATGGTTGTGAGATTCTCATGGAGAAATGTTATGACCTGGAAGAGCAGCAGCACCCAGGATGCAACAAGAAAGGAAGGACTTCTGGGATGGGGACAAGCCCATGAACACTGTTCTAGAATCCACTCCTGTTTGAGGCCAGGAACTGGCCCATTTCAGAGGGAGACATGTCACTTTATCTGTTACTGCTAGCACAGCAGTTTATATAAATTGATATAAATCAACTTGAGTAAGAATCAGCTATGGAACTTATTGAAAAATGTACATTTTCAGGCTTCATTCCAAGATTTGTGTTCCCTATATTGGGTGCCATCCAGAATGGGGACTTTTATTCCAACCCAATGCTTATGACTCAGGTGTGGTCCATGGACCACACATTAAGAAACACTGTTCTGATGGAAATTTGGAGGATACTATGCACAAGAGATTGGAGAAGGAAGTGGCAACCCACTCCAGTAATCTTGCCTAGAGAATCCCAGGGACAGGGGAGCCTGGTAGGCTGCCGTCTATGGGATCTCACACAGTCGGACACACTGAAGCGACTTAGCAGCAGCAGCAGCAGCATACACAAGAGGGCCCCCCCTGGTGATTCAGTGGTGAAGAATCTGCCTGCAATGCAGAAGATGCAGGAGACCCGGGTTCGATCCCTGGGGTGGAAAGACCCCCTAGAGGAGGGCATGACAACCCACTCCAGTATTCTTGCCTGGAGAATCCCATGGACAGTACAGCCTATCCCTGGCAGGCTACTGTCCATAGGATCTCACAGAGTCAGACACAACTGAAGCGACTTAGCCCACACGCACACATAAGAGACTGCATACACAAGAAACCACGTGCATATAAATATAGCATTTCTGTACTTCAGTATTAATTTTATGTCCTTAAACCTAACCCAATAAGAAAGTCATTTCTTATATGACTTTTCAATTGATATAGACACCACTCATTGTTTAATTGTTCACCCGAAATGTTCTTTAACTTGAATTATTGAAAAAAATCTAAGTCTCATTCCAGTTTGGGACTTGGTCATGTCAATATCAGGGGTGGGAGTGAAAAGAACCTCTGGCTTTACTTGTTTAATACAGAACATTTCTGGCTATGGGCTGAACTTCAACAGAAGGTGTAAGTAGAATACCATGACTGGCATAGCTACATCAATCCCCCTTTTCCTAGATTTCATGCCCTGGTTGTTTATATGAGAAAAATATCAATTTATCCAAAAGATAGGTCAGATACCAACTTGGGCTTCAGGAATCAAAATTTTCACTCCATCTTTTCTCTTATTTCATAATTGTGAATAATGAAGATGCTTGATTCCTAGCCATCTTCTCTGGAAAATGATCAGATAAATGATTCAATATAACTAACCTTTCAATTTGTTCTCCTAAACATTCCCCTTAATAGATCAATCCAAGGTGCTCTGTCTGTCCTCAAGAGATGGTTGAATAGACTCCACCAGCTCCTAGGGAAGTTAAAAGAATATGCTCCCTACCAGCTGCTTGCCTGAAGCCTTAAGATGAAGACCTGCTTTTAGGAAAAATCTTTGACTGTTGGCTAAACAACAAACAACAGCTGCTGAAGGGAGGTGGGAGGTGGCAGTGACTGGGGCTGGGCGTTGAGCTCAGGATTTCTCTTTATTCAGAGTAAAAAGAATTGGGGGCAGGAAGTGAGACAGGGGTTGGTCTATCTGTGTATCAGGGCTGTTTGGGCAGCCACAAGCAAAATTTCCAGTGCAGTGTAAAGGAAGTCTAAACCAATGTGCTTCTCCCAGACAGCGCAGTAGTACGTGCCGGAATCACTTTCTTCCAAGTTTGAGATTACGAACGTGTAGCTCTTCCCTGTGCCTTTGTAACCGTGGTATTTCCCTTCACTGATTCCTGAGTCCAATACAACCTTTGAGTAGTAGACATCATAGTAGAGAAGGCGTCGGGGTACAGTTCCCTCCTGGAATTTGTACCAGTGGATATAGTTTTGTGTAAGATCACAATCGATTACAACAGATGACCCAGTCGCCCTCATGACTGACAACTTGTCCTCTTCCATGTTGGAAAATACCTGTGTGACTGCAATGGGGAAAGCAACAAAAAATCATGAGAAAGAGGAAACATCATTTCTTAGTATGACCCTATCCCTCACCATTGCCAAAAATTACAGAAAAATCCCCAGAGCATCCAGGCAACACACTTACCAGGAACCAGGATAACCAGAAACCGTGCTGGGACCCACAGCATGCCTGGGACAGTGAGCTAGACCGAGTTTCCCAGAAGATGTGTGAAGGAGTCAGTGAGGATCTCTCTTAAAGACCACCAGGCTGATCCCAGAAGGGGTGGGTGCTGGGTGAGGCCTGGGGAGGAGCCCTGCCTCTTTGCACCAACCCCTTTCTGGAGAGCAGGCTGGGAGCAGCCACCTCCCCAACAGGAGAAGAGAAGCCTGAGCTCTGAGAGCTCAGAACTGTAAGCAGAGGGATCAGATGGGGGTGTACAGTGAAACAGGGACAAAGCTTGCCTGTTGCCTGGTGGTGTGAGCAGACCTGAATCAGGCTAATTTCCCTGCAGCTCAGTATTTCAATGTTAATGATGCTGCCATAGTCTTTCTCTCAAGGAACCACCTTTCTATCATTTCCCTGCTCTACCTTCCTTTTCACATCTGTAGGTAAACTTTGAGGCAATCACCCACAAATCCAATAGGCATTCACCCCTCTTTTATTACAAGAAATTGATACCAGGTGTGTTGATCTACATTTAACTCTCTTCAAAGTTAAATGTGTATGTGTGTGTGCTTACAAATCAATTAAATAAGAGAAATTTTTTCATCATCAAGTAAAAGCCCTTCACCTAGGGTTGCTAGATTTGGTGGAGAAAAACGTCTTACATAGTACTATGTAACATTTGGATATACTTACACTACAAAAAATATGATGTTTATCTGAAATTCAGGAAAATGGATATCAAAACAACAATGAGATGTCATCTCACCTCTGTGAGAATGGCTGTTATCAACAAGATGTGAACTACAAGTATGGGTGAGAATAAGGAGAAAATAGAAGCCCTGTGCACTCTTGGTGGAAATGTATACTGGCACAGTCACTATCAAAACAGTATGAAGGGTCCCTGAAAAATTGAAAATGCGACTACCATGTGATCAGCAATACTACTTGTGGGTATTGATCTGAACAAAAGAAAAAGAAACGAAAACACTGACTTGAAAAGGTATCTTCACTCCTGTGTTCATTGCTGCTTTGTTTACAACAGTCAAAACTCGGAAACAACCAAAGTGTCCATCAGCAAACAGATGAAAGGGTAAAGAAGCTGTAGTACATGTATGCGATGGAATACTCCTCAGACATTCCCAACAATATGGGTGGAACTTAGGAGCATTATGCTGAGTGAAAAAGTAAGACAGAGAAAGAAATACTACTTGTGGGTATTGATCTGAACAAAAGAAAAAGAAACGAAAACACTGACTTGAAAATGTATCTTCACTCCTATGTTCATTGCTGCTTTGTTTACAACAGTCAAAACTCGGAAACAACCAAAGTGTCCATCAGCAAACAGATGAAAGGGTAAAGAAGCTGTAGTACATGTATGCGATGGAATACCCCTCAGACATTCGCAACAATATGGGTGGAACTTAGGAGCATTATGCTGAGTGAAAAAGTAAGACAGAGAAAGACAAATATCATAAATCTCTGTTGCATGTGGAGAAACAGAGAACAGATCAGTGGTTGCCAGAGGCAAGTGGCAAGAGATGGGAGAAACACTCAAATGGTTTGTTTGTTTAAATAAATTGAGTTTTAAAAGAAAGAAATCATTCAAAATAGACAAAATGAAAAAAAAAAAAAAAGAGTAAAGACCATGAATAGTTCCTGGAAACACAGTCAGTTCAGTTGAGTCGCTCAGTCGTGTCCGACTCTTTGTGACCCCATGAATCACAGCACACCAGGCCTCCCTGTCCATCACCAATTCCT
>SJXQ01006446.1:0-117577 GCA_006408695.1 Aepyceros melampus
AAAGTACCAAGCTGGGCTCCTGTGCTCTACAACAGGTTCCCAGTAGCTATCTATTTTATACATAGTAGTGTATATATGTCAACCCTAATCTCCCAATTCATGCCCCGTCTCCTTCCCCTGCTGTGACCACAAGTCCATTCTCTATGCCTGCGTCTCTATTCCTGCTCTGCAAATAGGTTCGTTCATCAGTATCATTTGTCTAGATTCCATACACAGGTGTTAATATACAATATTTGTTTTTCTGACTTCACTCTGTGTGACAGATTCGAGGTTCATCCATATCACTACAAATGACTCAATTTCCTTCCTTTTTATGGCTGAGTAACATTCTACTGTATGTATGTACTGCATCTTATTTATTCTTTCATCCAGACAGGTCTTTCTGTCTCTACAGGTTTGCCCATCCTTTTTCCTCCTCTTATTAATAGAATGCTCTTCTCTCTCACATTCCATGTTTCCATATTTCAACTTACTCACCCATTGAAGTTTAGCTTCTAAAGTGATTTCCACTCCTAGTTGGCCATTTCACAGTTCAGATGAGAGAATGTGAATAATTCAGCTCAATCCATCACTACCAAAAAAAGCTGAAGATCAAGTTTCTCCAAGATAGAGTCAACAGCATCTTTCTACCAAGGAGAACACATTTTCAGAGGAAAGCAAGCATATCTTTCGAATGGTGGTGAAATCTGCCATCTAGGCCTCTGAGCGTCATCTTATGTAGATTCTGTGGCTCATTATGGTAATTTCCTCTCCTCTTTACCTTCCTTGTAACTGGGTGATTATACTGCAGATCCCTGGGTACTATAATTTGCATTGCAATATGAGGCTCCATTTGATGCTTGCAAATTATGGGCCCAGGACTGAAGCTCTGATGTGGGAGTTGCTTCCACATAAGTCAGAAGAAGTTTGTATACATGAGTGCAGCTCTGAGAATAAAGAATCTTTTCTCATAATCACAATTTCATATTTAAAAATAAAATCTCGGTTACAGAAAAATAATAGGAACAGGCCCACCATAAAAGGACTAGGAGAACTGAGATGAAGTGCTCTCATAAAAATTTCATAGAATACAACCACACACATACTACACACTTGGGAGAAATGCCATAAAATTTCTCCGCATGAAGAGGCAATGTTCCCTCGATCTCCTTTCCTGTTCAACAAGGATTTTGTTCTGAATTCTGAAGTCCCTGCAGGTGAGTGTTCACAGGCATCATAGCATTTCAGAGAAAAAAAGTTATAATCACTGGGTTAGGAAGATGGGAAAAGAGAAACGAGCTCCGTCCAGGGAAATCACAGAGTACTGGTATCAGAGGACGAGAATTTTTATATAGATGTGTTCTTCCTAACTCAGCTTTCTCAATAAAACGTAGTTCCTGATTTCATTGAATTCAGGAGAAAGAAAGCAGGGTGTATTGAGGAAGAGCAGTGTCCCTCAGGGTAAGAAGACTTAAGTTCTTGTCTCATTTCATCTGCAAGACCTTAGTTTTTTCATCACTTCATCATGGTGACTGAATGAGAGTATCTTCAAAGTTCCTTCGACTGTAATATTTTAGTTCTCCTCTTTGAATATGCTATTTCTTTCACCTAGTGCTCACTGGTGTGTGATGACTAGTTTGGCGAGGGTCACAGTTTATAGTCACCAAGACAAAATCTTTACCTGGAGAATATATTTCTAGCATTTATCTACATGAAGGACTTAGTGAGACAGCCAAATCCAGACCCTTGTTGGTTTTGTTGGTCTGAGCAAAATCCCATTCTATTCTGCCCCCAGAATCTTCCATGGAGAGTTAATTTCTTTGTAGAAAGAAAGTGTGTGTGTGTGTGTGTGTGTGTGTGTGTAAGAGAGAGAGAGAGACAGAGATGAACAGAGAAAAGAGAGTTAGAGTTATGTTCTGGGAAGCACGGTGCTAAAAAAATCCATGCATCCAGTGTTCACTGCAGCCCTATTCACAACAGCCAATACATGGAAGCAACCTAAATGTCCATCAACAGAGGAGTGGATAAGGAAGATGTGGTGCATGGACTATAACTCGGCCACTAAAAAAAGTGAAATAATGCCATAAGAAGCAACAGAGATGGACCTGGAGATTATCACACTAAGCGAAGTAAGTCAGACAGAGAAAGACAAATACCATGTGATGTCGCTTATATGCAAAATCTTAAAAAAATAATGCAAATGAACTTATTTACAAAACAGACTCAGACTTTTAGAGAATGAACTAACAATTCTTTTCTGAAATAGAACTTTCCAAGTCAACATTTACTTATTTAACAATACTTTCAGTCTCTCCTCTCCTTAAATGAGTAACAAGCAAAAGTAAATTTTGCTTTATTGCCATTTGCTTTCTGTATCATCAACACTCTGGGACTCAAAGAGGTATCTTGATTTTTACTTTGGTCAATGTTTTCATTATTTATAAGAGTTCAGTGACTTCCTGAATGACATTCCACAATAGCCATACTCCTGAATTCACCTGCCTCCCTAAGGGTCGGAATTGCTGTCAATGCTTCAAAAAGTCAATCTCAGCTAAGGACATCTCTCTATCCACCAGCAGACATCTGTTCATCAGCAGAAAATCCAAATATTTTATAGAACATGGGCTTTATTTTTTATTATGTAGGACCAAATAGAAAATTTTATTATTAACATTTAAGCTAATGTTTTCCAGCCCAAGATAATGAACTTTATGGGAAGAAAAAGAGCATGTGGGCCCTAAAATGTTTTAATAGGAAATTATTTGTTTATTGAGTGCCTACTCTGTGCCAGTGTAAGTATTGTTGGTGCAAAGACAATTAGCTATATTCTATGCCCTTAAGGAGTGCAGAGTCTAGTCAAATAGACAAGGCTAATTGTGTTAGAGTTAAAAGAATAATTTCCTGCTGAGTATAGTGGACTTTTTTGGACCTCTAATAGAACTTGGAGGAAGGAAGGACCTCCTTGCTTGTTCGGTGGGAGGGGCACTGTGGGAGGGACAAGACATCCCCTTGAGGGAGATGGACCAGACATTGAGACTCAAGAGAGGCATTTCCTTACCCACCCTACCTCCCTCTCTCTCTTCCTTCTCTTCTTCCTTTCTCACAAAACTTCTCCTCTGCCCACTGCCAAGCCTTTCTCTCCATCTGCCCACAACTGTCTACTCTTTATTTCTGTTCACAAGGGAGGAAAGACTCTTTGTTGGATACTTTGTCCTCAAATGGAAAGAAAAAGATACCCAAGTCTCTCTGCTTCTTTAAGGCATTTGGTCTCAAAAGCATTTTTACAACAGCCCTTCCAAGGGCCACTCCTCTGTCTGCTGAAGGTAGGTGAGGCTCTGGAGTCAAGATTCCTTTCTTTGCCACAAGAGGGGAGGAGACTGATTGGGCTGAAGGCAGCCCTTCACACACTTGGAAGGCTGCCATTACGTTTGTTCAGTTTACTGCAAGCCTGCTTCAGGGTGCTGTTGGCTCATTAAACTCAGTTTCTTAATGTAAAAGAAACTTGATAAGACCTGATAAGACCATCTGGACTATACTAGGGGCAATGCTAGCTATTTATACCTCCAAATTACCTACACTTTCAAATTAAATGTTCAGTTTCACTTGACAAATTAAGTCTTATAGCCACCAGGAAATAGGCAGAAGAATTTCTTCATAGTTTCCTGGTCTCCTTTTGTATTGTTTGACTTGAAACATGATAGTATAGATTTTTACATCATATTTTTATACAAAGTAACTTAAATTATGGTCTTCCCTGGTGACTCACATAGTAAAGAATCTGCCTGCAATGAGAGAAACCCAGGTTCAATCCCTGGGTTTGGAAGATCCCCTGAAGAAGGGATTGACTAGCCACATGCCAGCAGAATGGCTATTCTTGCCTGGAGAATACCATGGACAGAGGAGCCTGGCGAGCTATAGTCTATGGGGTTGCAAAGAATCAGACATGACTGTTAATAAAATCAACCATATACTGATTATCTGGTTTGATCCATTCTACATTCTTAACACACTATAATCATTTTAAACACATCATTTTCATTTCAAACTCCAATCATGCAGGACAGCTAGTATTTTTACTATTTATCAAATGAAAACAAAACAAAACAAAACAAAACAAAACTGAGCATCAGAAAGTTTAAGTATCTTTTTCAAAGTCACTCAGCTAGTAAATGACAAAGCCAAGATTTAAGCATGGATGTGTATGGTCACACTACAAAATGTGTATATTTACATATGTCAGTATATTATATGCTAAATTACCCTCAAGCTTATTTTTGTCAAGAATGGTTGTAATTCAGATACAAACTTTGCCTTTTCCACCTTAAAAGCTGGTTTGGGGAAAGGTGAAGATGATAACAGATGTCAACAGATTTTTAGAACTGAGAAAAAAGGTTAGTTTTATTGGTCATAAAATGTGAACCCTGGATATTTAATTAATAACAATGTAATAAAACTAGATTAGGATTATAGGAGATAGGCAATCTTTGGAGAATTAGAAATTGTAAGTGTAAGAGGCCTAATTCCTCACTGCCCATAGCAGAAAATCAATAGAAACAAAAATGGGGATATCAAGAGAAAAAAGTTTAAACCTGTGTTAGAAACATGGAGATAAATATCAGAAGACACAGGCAAAAGAGTTGAAAGTAGTCACTCATGTAGCAGGAGCTGAGAATGAAGAGGACTGGAGCCTTATAGTATATTTGACTTTTAAAATTAAAGTCAAGTCTTATCCTGTTGCAAAATAAAATTAAATAAATGCATGCCCACTGTAGCCCTGGAGGAGGGTATGGCAATCCACTCCTGTATCCCTGCATAGAGAATCCCATGGACAGAGGAGCTTGGCAGGCTACAGTCCACGGGGTTGCAAAGAGTCGGACATAACTGAAGCCACTTAGCATGCACGCATGTGCATTGTAGTTGACTTAGAAAATACAGATTAATACAAAAAGAACAAAGATCGTCTCTGAATAATTTCACCACTCAAAGTTAGCCATAAGAGCATAGTGTCCTTCAACAAAAATTTTTTGTTATAAACTAAATATATTTAAGTATGTTCACACACATATTAAGAATTGTGTTTTTTAATTAATTTATATTTTGGTGCACTAGGTCTTCGTTGCTGCAAGTGGGCTTTCTCTGGTTGCAGTGAGTGAGGGCTACTCTTTGTTGCATAATCAGGTAATAAAGCTTCTTATTGTCATGGCTTCTTTTGGTCCAGTGCACTGGCTCTAGGTACACAGACTTCAGTAGTTATGGCACACAGCCTTCACAGTTGTGGCCCGCAGGCTTTAGAGGGCAGGCTCAGAAGCTGTGGCCCGTGAGCTCAGTTGCTCTGTGGCATGTAGACTCTTCCTGGACCAGGGATCAAACTCGTGACCCCTGTCTTGGCAGGTGGATTCGTATGCACTGCACCACCAGGGAAGTCCAAGAATTGTGCTTTTTAAAATACTTAATAGAAGAGGTATTCTCTTATTTGGTTAAAAATTTTTTTTCTAATTTTTCACATAATAGTCAATTATTTGAACTTTATGTAATTAGCCATTTTCTTGCTGTTGAACATTTGACCTTTAAAGTATATTACTTCATTTAGTCATTATAATAGCATTTTGAGTTACTTCTTATTATGTTTGCTAAGTGGCTTCAGTCATGTCTGACTCTGCGACCCACTCCATGGACTGTATCCCACCAGGCTCCTCTGTCCATGGATTCTCCAGGCAAGAATACTGGAGTGGGTTGCTGTGCCCTCCTCCAGGAGACCTTCCTGACCCTGAATGGAACCCCCATCTCATGTCAGGCAGGTTCTTCACCACTAGTGTCACCTGGGAAGCCCTCTTCTTATTATAATCCTTTTAATTTTTTTAAAAAAGACCTTGAAAAGATTACATAATGTTATGTAGACATCTTAACCCTCAGTATCTCAGAATGTGACTGTATTTGGAAATATGGCCTTTAATGAGGTAATTAAGATGAAGTCACTAGGGTAGGCTCTAGTCCAATATAACTAGTGTCTTTATAAAAGGAAATTGGGACATGAACAATGCAGAGGGAGGACACAGGGAGACACAGGGAGAAAAATAATCATCATTTAAATACCTAAAAAGAAACCAACACTGATGACACTTTTTGAAAAATTGATTTTTTTGAGATATAGTTGCTTTACTCTGCTTATTTAACTTATATCATGAGAAATGCTGGGCTGGAAGAAGCACAAGCTGGAATCAAGATTGCCAGGAGAAATACCAACAACCTCAGATATGCAGATGACACCATCCTTGTGGCAGAAAGTGAAGAAGAACTAAAAAGCCTCTTGATGAAAGTGAAAGAGGAGAGTGAAAAAGTTGGCTTAAAGCTCAACATTCAGAAAACGAAGATCATGGCATCCGGTCCCATCACTTCATGGGAAATAGATGAGGAAACAGTGGAAACAGTGTCCGACTTTATCTTTTTGGGCTCCAAAATCACTGCAGATGGTGATTGCAGCCATGAAATTAAAAGACGCTTACCCCTTGGAGAACTTCCCTCATGGCTCAGATGGTAAAGCATCTGCCTACAATGTGGGAGACCTAGGTTCAACCCCTGGGTCAGGAAGATCTCCTGGAGAAGGAAATGGCAACCCACTCCAGTATTCTTACCTGGAAAATCCCATGGACGGAGGAACCTGGTAGGCTACGGCCCATGGGGTCGCACAGAGTTGGACACGACTGAGCGACTTCACTTTCACTTTACCCCTGGGAAGGAAAGTCATGACCAACCTAGATAGCATTTTAAAAAGCAAAGATATTACTTTTCCAACAAAGGTCCGTCTAGTCAAGGCTATGGTTTTTCCTGTGGTCATGTATGGATGTGAGAGTTGGACTGTGAAGAAAGCCTGAGAACCGAAGAATTGATGCTTTTGGACTGTGGTGTTGAAGAAGACTCTTGAGAGTCCCTTGGACTGCAAGGAGATCCAACCAGTCCATTCTAAAGGAGATCAGTCCTGGGTGTTCATTGGAAGGACTGATGCTGAGGCTGAAACTCCAATATTTTGGCCACCTCATGGGAAAAGTTGACTCATTGGAAAGACTGTGATGCTAGGAGGGATTGGGGGGAGGAGGAGAAGGGGATGACAGAGGATGAGATGGCTGGATGGCATCACCGACTCAATGCACATGAGTTTAGGTGATCTCCAAGAGTTGGTGATGGACAGAGAAGCCTAGCGTGCTGTGATTCATGGAGTCACAAAGAGTCGGACATGACTGAGCAACTGAACTGAACTGAGCTGAGTTGCTTTACATTGTAGTTTTACTTTCTGCCCCATGGCAAAGTGAATTAGCTTTATGCATATACATATCCTCTCTTTTTTGCATTTTCTTTCCAGTTAGGTCACCACAGAGAATTGAGTAGAGTTCCTTGTGCTATACAGTAGGTTCTCATTAGTTACCTATTTTATACATAGTCATGTATATATATGGAGAAGGCAATGGCACCCCACTCCAGTACTCTTGCCTGGAAAATCCCATGGATGGAGGAGCCTGGTAGGCTGCAGTCCACGCGGTCATGAAGAGTCAGACACGACTGAGCGACTTCACTTTCACTTTTCACTTTCATG
Source organism: Aepyceros melampus (assembly GCA_006408695.1). Taxonomy (NCBI): domain Eukaryota; kingdom Metazoa; phylum Chordata; class Mammalia; order Artiodactyla; family Bovidae; genus Aepyceros; species Aepyceros melampus. The sequence continues at coordinate 7,568 of SJXQ01006446.1, forward strand.
CATTGGAGAAGGAAATGGCAACTCACTCCAGTGTTCTTGCCTGGAGAATCCCAGGGACAGAGGAGCCTGGTGGGCTGCCGTCTATGGGGTCGCACAGAGTTGGACACGACTGAAGCTACTTAGCAGCAGCAGCAGTGTATATACAAGGCCTTCCCTGGTAGCTCAGCTGGTAAAAAATCTGCCTGCAATGCAGGAGACCCCGGTTCAATGCTTGGGTCAGGTAGATCCCCTGGAGAAGGGATAGGCTACCCACTCCAGTATTCTTGGACTTCCCTGGTGGCTCAGACAATAAAGCAGCCTCCTGCCATGAGGGAGACCTGGGTTTGATCCCTGGGTTGGGATGATCCCCTGGAGGAGGGCATGGCAACCCACTCCAATATTCTTGCCTGGAGAATCTCCGTGGACAGAAGAGCCTGGTGGGCTACAGTCCATGGGGTCACAAAGAGTTGGACACAACAGAGCGACTAAGCACAGCACAGCACAACATAGCAGCATGTATCTATGTCAATCCCAATCTCCCAATTCATCCCACCCTCTTTCCCCACTTGAGGTCCTTAGTTTGTTCTCTACATCTATTTCTCTATGTGTCTCTATTTCCTCTTTGCAAATAAGTTCATCTGTACCATTTTTCTAGGTTGCACCTGTAAGTGTTAAAATACGGTGTTTGTTTTTCTCTTTCTGACTTACTTTACCCTGTATGACAATCTCTAGGTCCATCCACATCTCTGCAAATGCCACAATTTTGCTCCTTTTAAAACTGAGTAGTATTCCATTGTGTATATTTACCATATCTGATGACACTTTGATCTTGGACTTCTAGCCTTCATAGCTGTAAGAAAATACCATCCCTGGTTGGTTTGGCTGCCCAGTCTGTGGTGCTTCATTTTGGCAAACACATCTACCTATGGTACCTATGGTCATGGCATCAGAGAAGGCTAAATCTGGGTTCAAAATACAGGTGCTTTGAATCCAAATTTCAGATCACAAGCTCTCTCCTTCATACTCTGCACACATACACACCCACACACACAGACACACACACACACAGAGACATGTACTACTCATGGACACACGTGCATTTGGCTTTCCTGAAAGGCAGGATGTATCTCATTGCACACAAGTTGATGCTGCCATCTCCTCCTTTTGCTTTTATTTCCATCCTTCTCTTTGTCTTCTCTATGTCTCTTCTTATAACATGTACATTTCATTCTGCCTCTTTCCCTTCTGCTACTCTTTCCATGGAAGTGCATGGGCAGTTTTTCTCACCATAAACATCTGTTTTGGAATAGTCACAGATCTATTTTTTATATCTTGACTTGCAGGTCTGCAATCATCTTACATTCTGTTTCCTTAAATTATTCTTCAAGGCACATCTGGTTGAGAACATGATGTCACCAAAGGCTCTCAGGTGTGGATTGGGATTGATAGAGAAACAAACTCCATGGCATGATGTAATTTGTAACATGAATTGAGATTTGATGTGATCAAAGAAAAAGAGTACACTCATTGGCTTGGGTAGTTTTGATTTGCCACTGCCAGGGTTTTTCATAGTTTCTCCTTGTCATACTCTCAGGGAATTATTTTTCTCCCCTCTAAAATCCCACCTTCTTCTCCAGGATCCTAAGATCAATGAAAATAAGCAACACTTTTTGTTTGGCGCTATTCTTGTCTTTATCTGAGCAGGTGCTAAATAATTATAAACATGATTAACATTTAAAGGGTGTGTTTCTTTTTAAGTCCTTAAAGCACATGTTCACTTTCATGTTCCCAGTGTAGAAACAAATTTCAAAGAGAAGAAACAAAGAGAACAATAACTTTCAAATATCTTGAATCTTGACTAGTCCTGGTAAATAGAAACGGGACTGGTAGTTTTACTCTCCAAATCAATATTTCATTTTCGAGAGAATGGAAGTCATTCTGGCTTAGAACCCCTTCAGAAATGATGAGGGCTTTGAGCTCCTCTTTTTTTCTACTGTGCAGACATGAGGTGTGTATTTTCTGGGGAGTCACAATTGGTAAACGTGTTGACATCCAGAGATTAGTTGTGTCATTCCTCTATTTTCCAAGGCTCACAGATTTAAAATATCTTGACAGTGACAATGAGAGTTGATGATGCAGGTTGCTAGACGCTGACGTTTTTGGGAGTTATTGTTTTTATGTCCTAGAATCTACTTTCTTGAGAGTCTTCAAAAATTTGATAGCATCTCATATTTCTCCTCTTCTGCCTAAAGGCAGAAAAATGAACTAAGGTGGCCTCTCAAGTCTCCTTTGAGCCCCAATGAGTCTGCCTTTGCCACCTGTCCTGCAGGCCACCAGATGGTGTTAACTATTAACCACAGGAAGTTCTGTGGCCCCATGAAAATAGTAACTAATGAGAGGCATACTTAAAGTTGTTATGAGATCTGTTCACCTTTTTTTCCTCAGATGCCTTAAAGGTGTTAGAATCAAGTTGAAGGATGTCTATAATATACAGAGAATGGGTCTTGCAAAGCTCTAATTAAAGAGGATGTCACTGTTTTTTCATCTCTTCAGTTGTACATTTCTAGTGAAAGTAAGTCTGTGAAGACCCATTGATGTGGTCTAGAGCTATAATTGCAAGAACTTAAACTTCTTTAATCTTGAATTTGAGTGAAAAGCCATCACCAATTTAGAAGAGTGCAATTCTCCTTCATTTATCTGTGTAGACAAAATGTAATCCAGTAGAGTTTTCCTTGGAACCCATGTTGATGCCCGGGAAAATAGGAAACATCCAAAATGTGCATGGATATATAAAATAATGAGCAAGTTTTGATGTATTTCAATTAAATGTTTTCATTCCATGTGTGTGAAAGTAAGCTCTGACATAGAAAATATTTCTGGATTATATTTTCTTTTTTCTGGACTGCTTTTTTTATTATTTCTGTTAAAGCTCTATCTTTAAAAAAATACACAACTGTATAAAATACAGAGAACTGAAATTTGCATTGCAGTAAAATCTGAGCAATTGCATGATTAAACAGTTTCCTCCTTCCCTAAGGACATGTGGATAATAAAAATAGCCCCCTCTCCAGTGTTCTTGCCTGGAGAATCCCAGGGACGGGGGAGCCTGGTGGGCTGCCGTCTATGGGGTGGCACAGAGTCAGACACGACTGGAGTGACTTAGCAGCAGTAGCAGTAGCAGGAATCATTTAATGGAACATTTTTCCATTCAAGCATTCAATTGTGGTTGAGTTTACCTTGTTAAAAAATTATTTATGTTATCCTAATTTTACTTTCACTTTTAGCTTCTAAGTATTATATGAAGAATTAAAAGTGTATGGAAGTACTGTTTATGAAGTGTAAAGCAAACATCACTAACATTTTTTTTTCTTCAATAAAACACAAAGTTGTGTTTCCCAGGTGGCGCTAGTGGTAAAGAACCCATCTGCCAATTTTCAGGAGATGTAAGAGACTTGAGTTCAATCCCTGGGTCAGGAAAATCCCCTGGAGGAGGAAATGGTAACCCACTCCAGGATTCTTGCATTGAGAATCCCATAGGCAGAGGAGCCTGGTGGGCTATGGTCCATAGAGTTGCAAAGAGTGGACGTGACTGAAGTGACTTAGCACACACACGAAGTTGTAATAGTTTAATATTTATTCTCCTGTTGCTCTATTTGCTGTCATTTTTATCCACATGACTTCAAGTCCATGCTGTGTGGGTAAAAGGTAACTCAACATCCTAGGACATTCTCTGTTTCCCATTTCATATCAGAATGCCAAGGGGGAATATGATGATGTTTAAAGTCCTCTGAAAGTGAAAGTGAAAGTCGTGTCTGATTCTTTGTGACCCCATGGACTACAGCTAATGGAGTATAGCCGACCAGGCTCCTCTGTCCATGGGATTTTCCAGGCAAGAATACTGGAGTGGGTTGCCGTTTCCTTCTCCAAGAGATCTTCCTGACCCAGGGATTGAACCCAGGTCTCCTGCATTGTAGGCAGACGCTTTACCATCTGAGCCACCAGGGAAGTCATTTTAGAGCCCTCTAGTGCTTATCACGGAGAAGGCAAAGGCACCCCACTCCTGTACTCTTGCCTGGAAAATCCCATGGGCGGAGGAGCCTGGTAGGCTGCAGTCCATGGGTCGCTGAGGGTCGGACACGACTGAGCAACTTCACTTTCACTTTCCACTTTCATGCATTGGAGAAGGAAATGGCAACCCACTCCAGTGTTCTTGCCTGGAGAATCCCAGGGACAGGGGAGCCTGGTGGGCTGCCATCTATGGGGTCGCACAGAGTCGGACACAACTTAAGTGACTTAGCAGCAGCAGTGCTTATCAACTGGCCAAGATTAATTTTATCTGAGTGTTGCTGGTTTGGATATATTGAGTTTGCAGTAGGCAAAAAAGTGTTGGTAATACTGAAGGTTTTACATTTTCCCATCTAGTCTGATCCAGTTTAGGAGATGGAATCCTCGTAAGTTGAGATGCAGAAGCCTTCTGTTGGTTCTGTGTTACTGAAACTTTGAGGTAAAATAGCATATCTTCTGCCTTTGATTATGTCTTTTTAAACCCTTGTGTTTCATGTGTGTCAAGCCTTGTCCTCTCCATAGCACCGGAGCATTTGAGTCAGAGCTTTGCCTCCTATTTCTTTTGTATTCTCTCTGAGTCCCTAAAGTGAAAGTGAAGTCGTTCAGTCATGTCTGACTTTTTGCGACCCCATCGACTGTAGCCTACAGGCTTCTCCATCCATGGGATTTTCCACGCAAGAGTACCGGAGTGGGTTGCCATTTCCTTCTCCAGGGGAATCTTCCCGACCCAGGGATTGAACCTGGGTCTCCCACATTGCAGGCAGACGCTTTACTCTGTGAGTCCCTAATAGGGTAAGGTGAAGGTGAAGTCGCTCAGTCGTGTCCGACTCTTTGCGACCCCATGGACTGGAGCCCACCAGGCTCCTCAGTCCATGGAATTTTCCAGGCAAGAGTACTGGAGTGGGTTGCCATTTCCTTCTCCAGAGGATCTTCCCAACCCAGGGATCGTACCTGGGTCTCCCACACTGCAGGCAGATGCTTTAACCTCTGAGTGTCCAAAAATACTTAAGTGAAATGAACTATTAATGTTTGATGGTAATTACCATTGCTAAACACTTTGGTATTATAGTTTATGTCATTGAGTCATTTCTTTCTTTCTTTCTTTTCTTAATTCTTAGAATCAGGATCTACATAAGGTTTATTGCAACTGGTTGCTACTAATCTTTTAAAAGATATTTATTTGCCTGCCTTAGGTTTTAGTTGCAGCATGTGGGATCTAGCTCCTTGATCAAGGATTGAACCCGAGTTCCCTGGCACTGGGAGCACAGTCTTAGCCACTGCACCACAAGAGAAGTTCTGTCACTGAATCATCTCAACCATCTGTATGTCTCCAAAGCAGTTTCTAAAGCCCCAGTGAATTATTTCATGTGGTAAGGCAATTCATTCAGCTGTCCTCAACCAACTCACTTTTAGTTTTCTTAATTCAGGTAGAACATTGGTCGTGTTTTCTCCTTGCTCGTAATTCTTCCCAAACATCTGTCTGTATCTTTGTATACTTCTGTATCTTCCCAAATTTCTATATCTCAGTCTTCTCTGTCTTCCCAAACACCTGAATCTTTGCCTTTAGAAGGTGTTGTCTTCATTCCTCCAAAACAGTACTGTGTGGGTACTGTCTGGCTCATTTGTCTGGAGGTCTTGACCACAGTGAAGCCATCTGTATTTGTTTTGAATGCCCAGCTGCCCAGACCTCCATGATTATTACATCTGTTCCCACGTAAGTATAGCCTGCTGGGGTGGTGGGAATTGGGGGACCATATAAGTCCTTTCGTATATTCAGTTAAGTCAGAGAAATCACTCCTGAACTTAGCCTAACCAAAAAGGAGAAATTATTGACAAGACTCAAGGTGGTTCTCAGAGAGGAAGAGCTGTATAACCAGGAGTCAGGTTAGCTCCTTGAACATGGGCACTAAGTAAGGTCAGGTATCCTCTCCTTCCTACATTCCCCCCCATTTCCCTTCTACATCTTATAAGTCTTTCCTCCAACATATAGGCTTTCGAGATGCAGTAAAAACACGTGTTAGAAATATGACTGTTCCAGATTCATATCCTTCCAGTTGTATAAAATAAAAGGCAAGATCTGTTTTTTTTTTTTTTTTCTCTTTCAAGTCAAAACCCAGAGGGGAACTCTGATGGCTGAACTTGACTTAGTTCATCTCTGTTCTAATTAGTAGAGTCAGAGGGATGGGGTTCTCTCATAGGCCCTGCCTTGGTCATGTGTTTGTGGTGCAGGAGATTAGTGAGGGAGTAGGAGTTGGTGACGTAGAGGGAGGTAAAATTAGAGAGAAGAAGTATAAAATGAAATTAGAGGCCAAAATGAGCCCTTTGAATACTGCGCTAGCCTTTGGTGCCTGTGGGTATGCATGGGGGCTGGTTTGCCCAGGCTGTAGCCCAGGGGTTGCAGAACACCCACCCGTTTCCCCTGCCCCGTCACTCACCATTACTTTATTCAAAAGGAAATTCAGGTTAAATAAAATCATCTTCTACACATGTCCATGTAAAATTTCTCTTATCATCTGGTGTTTCTGTTTTGTTAAACTTTTCATCTTTAAAAGATGTCTACAGTTGTTATACTTTTAAAAAAAATCTGCTTCCTAACTCTCTGCAGCATAGCTTCTCCTGTCATCACACCTCCAAAACCACCTTGCCAGTCTTTATGATGGCCTAATTATGAATTTGTGCGGTTCCTTCTCTAGCTGATCTTCCTTTCATCATCCTAAGATTTCACACTGCTGACTCTTTCCACATTTTTGAAACTCGCTCTTCCTATGGATTCTGATTAATCACTTTTTTCATGGTCCTCTCTGTGCCTTGGCTGACTCTTTTCCTCTGTTTCCTATAAATATGGACATTGCCAAAGGTCTTCTTGACCTTTTTCCTCTGACATTCTTTAGACTCTACTTGAATAAACTCACCTTTACTCTTTTTAAAAAAAATATTTATTTTTAATTGGAGGATAATTGCTTACACTATTGTGTTGGTTTCTGCTGTATATCAGCATGAATACCTATGGCTATAGGTATACGTGTGCCCCCTTCCTCTTGAACTTCCCTCACACCTCTCAGTCACCTTTACTCTTAAATCACAATGATTTCCAAGTGTTCATCTCTAGCATAGTTCTTGCATCTGCTCTTTAGACCCATTTTCTTTAACAACCATTATACAACTCCAATTTTATAGTCTCAAAGTGCTTGAAACTCAACATGAGCCAAGCCAAGTTCTTTCTCTTGGTCTCCGTTTCTTCCTTCTTTACTCTCTATCTGGTTCAGTGATAGCATCACCAGAGATCAGCTGGAGCAAAGCTGCTATTGTCACCCATTGTCTACTCTCCCCTCCTTCCATAGAAATACAATCCATATTTCTAGCTGACTAATGGCTACTCAGAATAAAGGCTACTTTCCCAATCTCTTTGTAGCTAAGTTTTGGCCAAAGGAAAATGCAAACTGATGTGCCATGTGGCAGCTTTTGAAAATATTGCTAGCATCCTTCCTTTGCCTTTATTTTCTTTATTCCTTCCTCTATCCTGCTGCTGGGAAAGTGAATGTGATGACTGGAGCTTGAGCTGCCATCCTGGACCACAAGGCTGAGGTAACACCCCAGAAATACTAATTTTGTGCCGGAAGGAACCTGAGTCTCTGAGGGCTTCAGAGAGCAGAGCCGTTCTAATCCTACATTGCCAACTTCTGGACTTATGCACAAGAAATTAAGCATCAATTTTCTCTAGACTTTGCTATTTTTGTCTTTATTACTCACAGCCAAACCTAGTCCTAAGTGATATATCAGCCAAACCAAAATCCTAGAGTAACGTTAGACTATCCCCTCTCCTCCAAGACCCACATCCAATCAGTCATCAAGTCCTATTGAATCTACCACTCTGGGATCTTTCTTCTTTTAAACCTTTATTTTTCTAATCCTGTCCTTCATCCTTATCCAATATATGCTCCACACTGCCCTTGGAATGATTTTAGAATTAATCTTTCCTGATTAATTTCCTGCAATTATTGCAGTTATCTCACTGTCTACAATTCTTAGTATGGAAAACTTTTCATAATCTGTATGTCTCACAATTCATTTCCCACTGCCCCACCATATTTATCATCTCCAAACTACTTACAGTGCTGGACTGCTGCTGCTGCTGCTGTCACTTCAGTCATGTCCAACTGTGCAACCCCATAGAAGCAGCCCACCAGGTTCCCCTGTCCCTGGGATTCTCCAGGCAAGAACACTGGAATGGGTTGCCATTTCCTTCTCCAAAGCATGAAAGTGAAAAGTGAAAGTGAAGTCGCTCAGTTGTGTCCAACTCTCAGCGACCCCATGGACTGCAGCCCACCAGGCTCCTCCGCCCATGGGATTTTCCAGGCAAGAGCACTGGAATGGGGTGCCATCGCTTTCTCCGTCAGTGCTGGACTATTCCACCCCATTTCATATCTCTGTGACTTTACATGTGCTTGTTCTACCATTGGGCATGTCTAGACCTTTTCTTCCTCAACATTCATCTAGAACTTTTATTAAAAAAAAAACAAAACAACCTTTCCTAATTTCCAAAGAGAAGAAGAGGACCGACAACTTCTCTTTGTGTCGGGGGTGAGGCTTTCATGTACATCTTTATGCAGTGTTTACTCTCTTCTGAATTACTTGTTCATGTGTCTCTTTTCGTCTGTGTGCTTTTTGATGATAGGAACTATATGCTTTATCCTTTTATCATCAGAGCTTAACCCAGTGTCTGGCACATGGTAAATGCCCAATGATTAAACTGTCTTTGCTTCCACCTTCACAGCCTATCTTTATTAGTGTCTTATTGCTGCTGTAACAAATTAGCACAAGTTTAGTGGCTTCACACAATACAAATTTAATGATCTCATGTTTCTGGAGATGAGAAATCTACAATGTGTTGGAAGGCTCCTTGCCCTCTGCAGCTTCTGAGTTGCCAGGATTTCTTGACTCATGAGCCCCTTACATTTTCAAAGCCACCAATGACAGTTGCATCTTTGACGTTACCTCAGTCTTGATTCTGACTCTCCTGTCTCCCTCTTCCACTTAAAAGAAGAGCCCTCTGGTTACATGGGGGCACACCCAGATAATCCAGGATAATCTACCTATTTCTCCCCAGCTGACTAGCAGCCTTAGTTTCATTTGCAACCTGAATTCTCTATTGCCATGTAATATAGCATATTCGAAGTTTCCAAGGATTAGGCCATGGACATTACTGGACTTCCCACACCATGTCAAGTCTAGTCTTATGACAGCAACCTCAGCGTGGTCCATTAAAAACATATGTTAGAGAACATCACAGCCCTGCTTGCAATCAGCCAAAAACTTCTGATCTCATCTGGGTTCCAGGTCTCTCTGATTAAACCTCTTGTGTCTTACATCATCTGGCCCTCTTCTTTCTCCCCGATCTCTGGCTTGCTCTGCCCCAGCCAATCCCAGACGCACCAAAGAAAAACTTGCCCTGGAGCCTTTTCTGCAGATATCCATGTGGCTAACTCCCCCACTAACTGCAGAAACTTGATCAGATCTGTTCAGTGAATTGCTTGACAAAATTATAGATGATAGCAACCCCCCCTCCTCGGACAATTCCATCACCTATTCTATTCTATTTTCCCTACAGTCCTTATCTTTACCTACTGTGTATTCACTGCTGTTCTTTTAATTTTCCGTCTTACCCGTGTCAGCTAGGGTGAGAGTAGGATTTACTGTTGTTCATTGTTGCATTTCCAGTTCCTAGAAAAGTACCTGGCACAGAACCATCATCAATGTTTTGTGAATGAAATCAATGGGTGCATGCATGAAGCACTCTTAGTCTATCCAGGCTTGGAGGGGGTTTATGAGGTGAAGGAAAATCAATCAATGTTAAGTAGAATGCCTGGATTTATCACAAATCATTTTATTTATTTATTTGTGCGCCATGTGACTTGCAGGATTTCGTTCCCTAACCAGGAATTGAACCCTGGCACCACAGTGAAAGCTCCAAGTCCTAACCACTGGACTGCCAGGAAATTCCCACAAATTTATTTTTTAATGAAAAGAATTATCTCACTTTTATCATTCAACGAAGTGGCCCATATCAGCCTCTAAGGACAGTTCCTAAATCAACATGACTAGTTTTGTGTGGAGTAATAAGAATTTGCTTCAAAAATATTTCAGAAGATGAGAGTGTTCTGTGGCATGCAGTATCCTCACGGATGGATGCCCTGCAGAGTCGGGGTCTCGGGGCTCCCACAGACACACTCTGTGAGCTTCAGAGCAAAGACAAGAGAGGACCATGTCTTAATATTGATGGGTAGGTGAGTATTTTTTGGCCCGCTAGATGACATGCGGGACCTTGGTTCCCCAACCATGGATCGAACCCAGGCCTCCTGCACTGGCAGCTCAGAGTCTTAACACTAGACTGCCGGGAAATCCCAAATTGATACATTTTAAATGCTCCCCCATTAACTTTTTCTGAATCATTTTCTTTCTTTTTCTCTGAAATCTTGAAAATGGCCTACCTCCCTGGATTAGCACAATGTTCCTGACAGAAGTTCTACGTAGTGCAAGCATTTAAGCGGTAAAAATCTATACAATGAAAAAAACCCACAGAAAGTTTATTGATGAGTATTTTTTGGCCCGCTAGATGACATGCGGGACCTTGGTTCCCCAACCATGGATCGAACCCAGGCCTCCTGCACTGGCAGCTCAGAGTCTTAACACTAGACTGCCGGGAAATCCCAAATTGATACATTTTAAATGCTCCCCCATTAACTTTTTCTGAATCATTTTCTTTCTTTTTCTCTGAAATCTTGAAAATGGCCTACCTCCCTGGATTAGCACAATGTTCCTGACAGAAGTTCTACGTAGTGCAAGCATTTAAGCGGTAAAAATCTATACAATGAAAAAAACCCACAGAAAGTTTATTGAGAAAATCTTAATCTCAAGTGAAATTCCCAGGGACAACAGGATTTTCCAAGTGGAAGCCTGAGGGAGTGAGTGTTAGTCGCTCAGTCGTGTCTGACTGTTTGCAACCCCATGGACTGTAGCCCACCAGGCTCCTCTATCCATGGGATTTCCCAGGCAAGAATACTGGACTGGCTTGCCATTTCGTTCTCCAGAGGATCTTTCTGACCCAAGGATTGAACCCAGGTCTTCTATACTGGAGGTAGATCCTTTACCATCTGAGCCATCATTTCTTGAAAGTAGTCTGAATTCCATACACGACGTGTCTCGAGTTGGTTGCCAGCTCTTTCTGGAGGCACAGTGAGACCCCAGTGCAGAGAGTCCCTCCGACTTCTCTGGGCTCCAGGTCATTTCTATATCTGAATCTATTCTTATTCCCAGCCCTTCTAAAACGTTTACCTCAGCTGTAAGAATCTTTATATAATGTTGAAATTTGAAAGGAAAAAACCCTAAAACACCAAAAAGACAAAAAAGGTGTGAAATTTTGTTTTTCTGCATTTTTATCCTTGAAGCAGAAAAAGAAACAGCTGATGCAATCTAGTGTCCTTTTGTGTTTACCCAGCACCTGTTCTTCAGGTATGCTAATTTTATGTATAATTTTCAGAGGGTGGATGTGCACACTTTCTTATTATGGTCATGGTTCAAGTTAGATGCGAATGTCAAAACATCAAAATGTACACTTTAAACATATGCAATTTACTTATTTTTACCAATTATACCTTAATAATGGTATTTTAAAATGTTTTTTAAATGCACACACACTCATGCAAGCATGCACATACAGTTCTACTTCTAAAGCTACACTCCCAAGAAGCTCCTGTGACTATTTCAGTTAAGTAAATTGGAAAAATTTGCAATGCAGGAGACCCGGGTTCAATCCCTGGGTTGGGATGATCCCCTGGAGAAGGAAATGGCAACCCACTCCAGTGTTCTTGCCTGGAGAATTCCATGGACAGAGGAGCCTGATGGGCTACAATCCATGGGGTTGCAAAGAGTTGGATATAACTGAGCAACTAACACACACACACAAATTGGAAAAAAATTAGAAATTCATTTCCTTAGTTGTACTAGCTGTATTTCAAGTGCTCAAAAGCTACATACAGCAAGTAGCTCCCACACAAGACAGTGCCAACGTAAAATACTGCCATCATGGCAGAAAGTTCTACTGGACAGCATTATTTTAAAGCATTTCCCAATCACTTCTCATTCTCATGCCCGTGCACCACATTACTTTACCAGAGCAGAGGTCTCCTGCCTTTCAGTCTCCACATTAAAAAGGGCCATCTTTCAGAAATGCAAGTCAGCTTGCTATTCCCCTGCTCAAACTTTCTAGACAAAGCGAGTGTGTGAATCCATGCTTTTTGAGACCTGGCACGTAAAGAAGGAGAAGGAGAGGGCAAGAAATGAAGGCAGAGGGTCTTTCCAGAGCTTGATCTGCCAGCACCTTGCTCTTAGACTACCCAGCTTCCAGAATTACGAGAAATAAATGTTTGCAGATTAAGCCGTCCTGTCTATGGTATTTGCTACAGCAGTCTGAATGAGGGAATTGTGGAGAGGGGCATGGGGTTGACTGAAACAGTTTATCTGTGGACACTGCACTTGCGTGCATGCACACACACAACTATCGATCCCAAATTTTGAGACACTCGTCTTCCACCATTCTCTGCATATTTGACTCCCAGAGCGCTAGCAGTTAGGCCTTCAGGCAGGAGTTTGAAAGTCTCTTCTCAGGGCATCTAACCAGTCAACGAAGAAAGATCTACAGATGGTGAAACTGGAGAGCATCAGGCTGTCCAGATAAATCCTCTGATGGGAAGTGTTGGGTTGACAACCCCTCCCACCTTCTTAGAGACCCAAATTGATTTTTTTTAGCATCTCTCTCTTAAACATGAATGAACAACCAAAAACTCTCTTGCTTCTGGGGAAAGCTCTAAAGTGGCAGAGAGGCACCCCAATAAGAATATCAGCAAATGCAGTGTGTAGTCAACAAAAGCAAAATAGAAAAGGGATAATGTATTTCAAACATTAAAAGGCTCAAGAAACGAGAAGAGAGTGCATCTAGAAAATAAAAGAATAGGATGCTATAAAATAGAAACATATAGCAAGCATAAAAGAGCTTTCGGAAATTAAAAACATGTTCATGTTTGAAAAGCTCAATTGAAGGGCTAGAAGATAAAATGAAGAAATTCCCAAGAAAGCAGAGCAAATAAAAACGCAAAGAGATAAATGATTAGAGAAAAGATTGATGAATTGTAGGGCCAGTCCAGACTGTCTAACATCTGAATAACAGGATTTCCAGACACAAAGAACAGAGAAAAATGAAGGGAATAAATTACTGATAAATAATTCACAATATTTTCTAGGCCTGAAAAACATTAATCTTTTGATTAAAAGCAACTATCCCCGAGAGTTGTCTAAGATAAGGGGGCTGAAGAGCATCCTTGTGGCCCTTGTCACAGTGATCTTACCCGGAGCTTCTTCCAATTTTCCCTTTGATAGGATTCCCATAGCCATTAGGGCAGAAGGCTAAGATTCAGGCCAAGTTCAATTGTAGTCACAGATTCTCAAAACCATCTGTAGTTTTCCACCATCTCTGAACTTTAAGGGTAGTAAAGACAGTATGGGAATGGCTTTACATAGGCAGTTTTGATTTCTTAAAGTCAAGCAAATGTTCTGTGTCCTTTTAGCATCTCTAATACCTTCCTCACGGTTCACAAATTTCTCTCGTCTCTTATAATGGCCATTGTTTATAACACCAATCTTTTCCTCAATTATATTTTTACTTTGTGTTTTTGTTTCTTTGATTAGACTGTGAGTTCCTGAAGGGCAGCAAATACCTGGCACTTCTAAAGAGTTCTTTAGTTTCTACATTGCATTGGAAGAGTAGGACTGTCTTCCCTTCTTGAGTCCTTATTATAAGCTAGGTTGAGCCCATTAAAACTGTCTCACTGCTCAGTGAGGAAGGGTAGATTATTATCGCCACTCTCCAGGTGAGAACACTGAGGCTTAGAGAGCTGAATAAAGAGGCCCCCCAGGGGCTTCCCTGGAGGTTCAGATGGGAAGGAATCTGCCTGCAATGTAGGAGACCCAGGTTTGATCCCTGGGGAAAGATCCCCTGAAGGAGGAATGACAACCCACTCCAGTATTCTTGCCTGGAGAATCCCATGGACAGAGGAGCCTGCTGGGCTACAGTCCATGGGTCTCAAAGAGTCGGACACTGAGCGACTAACATTTCATTTTTCAGGGAGGCAATGGCCCAGCTGGGAACTAAAGCCACGCCTGTCCGATTCTGCAGCTTGAGAGCCCAGGCTCTGTGCGATTGGAGCTCACCATTCATTTCCTTTTTGTTTCAAACAGAATAGTTTTCTTTCAGCCTCAGGAAGGTAAACTCGGGAATTTGTCACAAAAGACCATGACTGCTTTTCTGCCCTTTCTTGTCTGTTACAATTGTTCCTTTTCACTCACTGAAGGGGCTGTGGAGGGGGCAGCAACAGAATGAGGGGCCACTGAAGGATCTTGGGGAGATCCAGAGTTTGGGGTCTGTGGTAACAATCAATATGCTAATTGCCTAACAATCCCCAAACAATTTAACAGGAGTACTTCCAGTGTTCTGGGACCCACACTTTCCTCCTCTATTCCCACACGGTGGGGGACACAAAGGCACTCTGTTCAGGTTAGCAGGGGGCCTGGCAGAGTCCCAGCCCAGTCTCCCCATGTCCACACTCTTGTCTCAGGCCCTGTCGCCTGTCATTTTTCTTGATAAAAGGGACCAAGCCCTCCAGCGGTGGGGAATGCCCACCACTCCCAGTGGAGGTTATGAAATCTGCTGTCTCAAGCAAGGAGACAGAATGAAAATTGTTGGAGAGGGGAGCAGTGTGGACAGGAATAAAGAGAGGGAGCTGAAGGCTGATAAAAAGGCAGAAATAATGAGTTAAGAAAGTGCCTGGCTAGCAAATGGTCAGAAATCTGGGAGGAGGAGGAGTAGGGGGTTCCAAGGAGGGGCAGAGAAAAGGGAGAGGAAATCCATCACAACCATTTCCAAATTATTCTTCCTGTGGCATCATTTAAAATGTCTACATAGTTGATACATACCAAAGAGTATGTACATATCCCAGGTTATTTTAAAGCCATTAGAATTTCATGTCTAAAGAGTGAGAAAGCACACAGTAAGTAAAACAGTTTCCCTTTCTGGATGGCAATGCAAGAAAGGGAGATAACGTCTTTATCTCCACTTGCTAGAGTGGAGCATTTAAAAACTGCCCCTTGACTGCTAGAAAGAATATACTGCAGGTGAAAAAAAAATTATTTTTAGGAAAGTGAACAGCTTTGCCCTGTTTCAGAGTTTTCACTCACATCCCCAACACAGCTGAACTGGAGAGAGGATTTACACTGAAACTCTCCTGTAGGGAAACAGTCTTTTCTCTTAGTCTTAGTCTTAACTGATGTTAAAATAAGAGAGCACTCTGTGCCCTAAGTAACTGTTCTGAAAGTTAGATGATGTAGCAAGAGGTTAACTCTGGGATATTATTTTCAAAAATAAATCCAATTATTTGCAAATAACCCCAAAGCCTCAAAGGGCATCTGTCAAGAGTGATCTGCTTGAAAATGAGCCTGACTAGGATTTGGTCCCACCACTGGAGCCTTATGGATGATAACCCAAGTGTTTCCTGCTTCTGTTTGTTGGATTTCTTCCCCTGATTAAGGGACTTCTTGCTCCAGCCCAGATAAAAGGATGGAAGTATGTAGGAAACTAAGAATAAGAATGTCAAGATGGGGGACCTCCCTGGTGGCTCAGTGGAAGAGAATCCTCCCGCCAAAGCAGGAGACACGGGTTCAAGCCCTGATCAAGGAAGATCCCACGTGCCACGGGGGAGCTAAGCCCATGCGCCTCAGCTGCTGAACCTGTGCTCTGCAGCCTGGGAGCCACAACCGCTGAGCCCACGTCCTGCAGCTCCTGCAGCCTGTGCGCCCTAAGGCCCATGCTCCAAAACAAGAAAAGGCCGCCTCAGTGAGAAACCTGTGGACTGCAACTAGAGAACAGCTCCCGCTTTATCACAGCTGGAGAAAAGCCTGTGTAGCAACAAAGACCCAGAGCACGCGCGTGTGCTCAGTTGCCTCAGGGTGGGTCCTCGAGAATGCTCCTGGTCTTCTCTGAGCCTCAGTTCTGGAATGAGGTGCAGTAAGTACATGCTCATAACTCAGTCTATCTCCAGAACCAGCGCTTTCTCTGTTTCAGGAGGCTCTGTCACCCAAACCCTTTGCCTGACACAGAATTCTTTCATGAATGGACATTTACTTTTTGTCAAATTCTTTTCCTGCCTCTACTGAGATTATCATGCCATTTTCTCTTCTGTTCAGCTAATATGCTGAATGGATGGCATTTTATAATGCTAAACAAACCTTGTCTTACTGAGACAAACTCCAGTTAATTATGATGGATTATCTTTTTAGAATTGCTGGATTCAATGTGTTAATGTTCTGTTAAGAATCTTGAGATCTTTAAGATCTTGAGGGATACTGTCTGTAGGCTTCTTTTCTGTATGATGTATTTGGTTTGTTATTCGCTAGACTGTGTGAGGCTCCAGGCATTCTTTTTTTTTTGCCAGGTCTTTGTCTATATAAATAATTTGATTAAGAATGTACTACAAAATCCATAAGTCTATGTGATGCATAGGTAGAAAAGAGATGTTCATGTATTTGTTTATTGTCTTATCGGTGCACAGGAAGTTTCTTTTCTATTATCCAGCTCTTGGATTTAAGTCCAGGAACCATTTCTTCCAGTTCCTTATTATCAAATGCATCATTTCTGGTTTATGACTTACCTCACTACCAGAAATGAAACAGCAATGCTAGTACTACTCATAAAGCTGGAACCTGTTTGCACTGTTTGCAGAATTACCTCTGCAGTTCTCTACTACTACCTTTTATTTAATGCTGATCACACCATTAACTCACAATGTCACATGACCCATCCACCACCCGTGAATACCGGCTTCCAATGAGACACAACAACAGTTATTACTCTACTTTGTGGAGGATGACCACAAACAGCAAGTCTCATAGTATGCAGGGAAATGTGAATGATCTTTCTTTTTTTCTGATGGTGCTCAATGTACAGTTTGGAATTTCAGAGCCTAGATGTATAAGTCTGTAGAATGTAATCAGTGCATTTTTAGAATGTAATCTTTCCCAGTGTTGACCATACTGCTGTTTTCCAGACACTGCCACTAGCCGGGAAGAGACGTGGGGGCCTGTGGGCAAAGCAAGAAAGGCCATCCCTTTTTGTATAAGGAATATTCCCTGGTTATCTGGCAGGACTAAACCCCAGGGGCAGCAGAGCCACACTAGTCAGGGATGAGAGGGAGAAATCAATCAGGAAGGCAATGGGTGTGCTGAGCAATGATTTTCAAGCCCCCAGAGGAGACAGGAGACAGGTACAGCCACTTCCAGAGGACTGCCTGACATGTCATATGAAGCCTGCAGAAGAGGGTGGATGACCAACCCCGAGGCCAGAGAGGGGGGTGTGAGGAGTAAAGCATTCTTGCCACCACAGGGAAAGGACACCTGCTTCCTTCAGGGGCTGGACTCGTGAATGACACAGTTGTCAGAATGTAGGTGGGTGAAAGTCAAGGCATTGGTCCAAATATGTGACTCAAACCCAAGGGCTGGCAGTGAACTCTTAGTAATAGCCCAGAGACCTAAACTTGCTATGTGTCTGACATGTCTGCATGCTAAGTCACTTTTGGCATGTCCAACTCTTTGCAACCCTATGACTGTAGCCCACCAGGCTCCTCTGTCCACGGGATTCTCCAGGCAAGATTACTGGAGTGGGTAGCCATTCCCTTCTCCAGGGGATCTTTCCGACCCAGGGATCCAACCAGAGTCTCCTGGTTCTTTATCACTAGCTCCACCTGGGAAGCCCAATGTGTCTAAAATACGTCACTCAAAATCAGCACATCAAGGATGTCCCTGGGGGTCCGGTGGGTAAGACTCCATGCTTCCAATGCAGGGGCCATGGGTTCAGTCCCTGATTGGGGAAACAAGATGTCACAAGCAGAGCCAGAAAAAATTTATCATATCAGCTTCATTCTGGAGGCCCAATATTTCATGACCCCTCAAAAGCAATGTTGTATTAGACAAGGGGAGCAATCTGCTTGCCAGTCCACCTTCCTGGAACTGGAACCTTGCCACAGGCTCTTGGGTTGACCCTATAGGTCTGAATCCCATATGCAAATATGGCATATAGTTGAGCCCAGGTGAACAGTAGAGAGTCAGGTAAGAAAAAATACGGGACCAGGACTTATGAAGGTCCAGGCTCAGGGCACTCTGCCCAGGTGTCATTGCTAACCTCAACTGATCCCAGACACCAGGGGACTTAGAAAATCTTAAGGAGTGCCCTCCCCTCCCAAAGTGTGGGGCTTCCTGAGTCTTCAGAGTCCAGAGCTAAGACCTGCTTGCTGGCATCTAAGGGCAGTACTGGATGTCGGGGTGATGCTGGCCTACCAGAACGAGCTGGGAAGTGTTCCTCCTTCCTCCGTGGTCTGTAAGTGTTTATACAGGATTGCTATTCTTCTTGAAATGTTTTCTCCCAGTTTTATTGATATATAATTGATATATAACATTGAATTAGTTCAAGGTGTATAGCATAATGATGTATGTATATACTGCAGAATAATTAGCACAATAAGTTAATATCCATCACCTCACAGAGTTACAATTTATTTTCTTGTGATGAGAATTTTTAAGATTTACTCTCTTTCAAGCACACAATAGAGCATTGTTAACTACAGTTACGTGTGGTACATTACATTGCCCAGTCTGATTTATCTGATAATTGGAAGTTGGCAACTTTTGACCACTTGCACTCATTTCCTCCATCTTCCACTCCCCACTTCCGGCAACCCCCATTCTGTGAGATACTTCTTGAAAGTGGGGATTGTATTATTTCTTAAATGTTTCGTAGAATTTTCTAGTAAGGAAGTAAAGCCTCCTGGGCCTAGAATTATCTTGGTGAGAATTGAATCAGGGATTAAATTTATTCAATTTTTATAGGGTATTCAGGTTTTCCATTTCTTCTGGAGTCTACTTGGTAATTTTTGCTTATCAAGAAATTTGTCTATATTACCTCAATTTAAATTATTGGCATAAATTTGCTAATAATATTCTCTAATTACCTTTTTAATGTCTGTATGTTTCTAGTGTAGTGCAAAATTTCCCACTTTTCACTCCTAATATTGGTAAATATTTGTCTTCTTTATTTTATTGATCAGTTTAGCCAGAAGGTTATCAATTTTATTGATATTTTCAAAGAATCATTTTTTAGTTTCTTTGAATTTCTCAATGCTTGTTCATTTCCTATTATGTTCATTTTTATTCTTAATAGTTCCTTCTGTCTTAGACTTTAGGTTTGTTTTGATTTCTTCTTTTACCTCAAGGCAGAATATTAGAGTATTGATTTTAGAACTTTTTTGTCTAAAATAATTATTTGTAGATATGCATTTTCTTAGAAGCACTATTTTAGCTGTAGCACACCTGGGAAGCTTCTATATCCTTACTGATACCTTATTTAATTGTTCTCTCAACTACTGAGAGTATTGACATATCCAACTATAATTATGAATTTGCCAATTTCTTTTTCAAAACTATGAGGCTTTACCTTACATTTTAAAACAATTGTTGGTTGCACATACATTTAGGATTGTTATGTCTTTTTGATGAATTAGCTCTTTTATCATCACAACATGTTATGCTTTTTTCTTGTTAGTGTTCTTTGCTATGAAGTTTGTCAGTTATTAATTAAGCTACTTCAGCTTTCTATGATTAGTGGTGCATGGTGTATCTTTTTAATCCTTTTATTTTAGCCTGTAACTTTATTTTAAAAATTAATTTCTTGTAGGCAGAGTATAGTTTGGTCTTACCATGTCTCTCAGCCAGAAGATTCCTATCTCTTATAGAAATATTTAGATTCATGAAGTTATTAAAAGGTTGGGTTTAAACCTATAACCTTATGATTTATTTTCTATTTGTCTCATCTGTTTTATGCTTCTTCCATTTTCTTGTTTTCCATTAGGTTATTTTTATTAACTTTATTGAGAAATGATTTATGTATGATAAACTACATTCTCTGAAAATGTGAATTTGATGAGTTTTAATACTTGCATACACATAAAGATTCATCCCTACAATCAAGATACAGAATAGTTTGAAAACTAGGCTTTTCAGTATTCCATTTTATCCCCAGGGGCTTCCCTGGTGGCTCAGATGGTAAAGAATCTGCCTGCAATGCAGGAGACCCAGGTTCAAACACTGGGGGAAGATCCCCTGGAGAAGGGAATGGCAACCCACTCTAGTACTCTTGCCTGGAGAATTCAGTGGACAGAGGAGCCTGGCTGGCTTTAGTCCATAGGGTCACAGAGTCGGACACAACTGAACGACTAACATTTATCCCCACAGTTGGGTTTATTAGCCATATCTCCTTTTTTTAGTAGTTGCCTTCAAATTATATCTTAGAGTTTGTCTTCAAAAACACTATACTGATTTCTGAATAATGGAAGAATCTTACAAAGTTTCCTTGTCCCATCCCTTCTGCTACAAGTTTTCATATATTTTACTGCTATATGTGTTTTAAACACCACAGCATATTGATTAAACACTATCTTTTAAAGAGATAATAATATGAGAAAATGATATTTAACCACATTTAACCACAAACTTGTGGCATTTAATGTTTTTCATTTTTAATGTTTTTCATCCAGTGTGGACACTCAAATTCTCATCTGGTATCACTTGCCTTCTTCCTGTACTGCCAGAGTCGTGTTGATGACAGATTTTTTCAACTTTGTCTCAAAAACTTTTTAAATTTTGCCTTAATTTTGGAAATGTGTCTGTCTGAATATGTAACTCTAGGCTGACAATTATTTTCTCTCAGCACTTTCATGATGTCCTTCCATTTCTTTAGACTTGCATGGTTTGTAAGAAGCAATCTGTGATTCTTAGATCTAATCTTTCTATGTAACCTTTTTTCTATGGATAGTTTGAAGATTTTCTGTTTACAATGTGCTTTCAGTAACATGATTATTATTTCTCTTGATGTGATTTTCTTTGGTCTTTTTTTTTAACCTAGCAAGAGATTTATTGAGCTCAGATTTGTGACATTATAGTTTTCAACAAAACTGGAAACATTTTTGTTATTATTTGTTCAAGTATTATTTTCTGCTTCCTCTCCATCTCTTTTCTTTTTTTTTTTTTAAAAAAATAAGACTTTAATTATATATTATTCCACAAGTCCCTGAGACTGTGTTCTCTACCCTCCACTGCCATCTTCCTATTCTCTGTGCTTCAGGATGCGTAATTTCTATTGCAATGCCTTCACGTTCACAGATCCTTTTCCTCACACATTCTCTAATCTTTTGTTAATCGCATTCAGTTTATTTTTCATACATAAAAGTTTTCCTTGTTTTTTTTTTTGCATCTTCCCTTTGTCTCCCAGTTATGTCAAATTTCTGGGTGACTTCTTGACATATAGAGTATATTTATAATTATGATAAATTTTGTCCTGAGTGCTGGATTTTTTGCTTGTTTTGCTCTTGGTTAAAGATCATTGTGCTTTTTCTCTCAGGCAGTTAAGTTTCTGAGTTAAATAATTTTGAAGTTACTTTTAATGCTTTTAAAGAGTGGGACTTGAATAAAATTTAATCAAGGTCTGTGACTCAACCTGACCCTTCAAGCCCCTTCTGTTCAATGAGGTCTGTTTACTCTGGCTGGTGGGAATATGAATTAGTCCTGGCCTTACATGAGCTCTTGGATTTATTCAGCTTACGTGTGTGTATGCTCAGTCGCTTCAGTCAAGTCCAACTCTTTTGACTCTATGGACTGTACCTGCCAGGATCCTCTGTCTGTGGGATTCTCTGGGCAAGAATACTGAAGTGGGTTACCATGGCCTCCTTCAGGGAATCTTCCTGACCCAGGGATTGAACTCACGTCTCTTGCATCTCCTGCATTGGCAGGTGGGTTCTTTACCACTAACACCACCTGGGAAGCACCTAATCAGCTTACAGATCCTCATTAATTGTTCTTTTTCTCAAACTGTAGAACTTCATTATATTCATGTGAAGATTGATAGTCAGTCAAAGACTAGAGGAAACTATGCAGATTCCTCAAGCCCCTTCTTTTCAGAGCTCTCATATGTCCAGTACTCTTTCCACAAATTTGAGCCACCTCTGTCTCCTTGAACCTTGGGCTCCATAGCTTAGTGAGACCGCTGGACTTTGGTTGAGATTCCCACTCCCAGTGCTATAATCTGGGAATTGCCTCCAGGCAGAAAGCCAAGGCCATCATAGGGCACATATAGTTAATTTCCCTTTCTTTAGGGATCATAGCCTTCAGCAGCTCTGTTGACCAACGTCCAAAAATCAGTACTTTTATTATATTTTAACAATCTTTTCTAGTTTACAGTTGTGGGGGAGATAATTCCAGATGCTATCACTTCCTCATGGCAGGAAGTGGAAATTCCCCAGACAGATACTTTCTTTCAACTTTGCCTTAATTTCCTACTTTAAGTGCAGAATATATGCTGCAGTTTGCCAGTTTCTCTCACAAGTGCAAACTCTGTTTTTGGACTTTCTCCCCTTATCCGTACCATGCTCAATTCTCAGAAACTTTTATCCCAGACTTTCAACTAGATTCTCA
This sequence comes from Aepyceros melampus, assembly GCA_006408695.1. Classification (NCBI taxonomy): domain Eukaryota; kingdom Metazoa; phylum Chordata; class Mammalia; order Artiodactyla; family Bovidae; genus Aepyceros; species Aepyceros melampus. The sequence goes on from SJXQ01006446.1 coordinate 30,233, forward strand.
AAATCAATATAGGAACCTCCTAAATTGTAACTTAACTACTGCCAAGATTAGAGTCTCAAGCTGAGCGAGTTTAAATGGAAAACTCACTTAAAGCCACAATGTTATAGGGGATCTGTCTGTGGAAAACCATTTTGTAATATAAAAATTCCAAATGACGGTGACCATAATACAAAATTTATATATATAAAGAGAGTGTAAAGTGGTGATGAAGGACATTTGTGCTTCCCTGAAAGTGCCAACCAGAATCCATGGTTCAGGATAAAACCTGCCAAATGTCTCACCTTTTGAGAACTGCCTTCTTGATACCCGTCCCACATTGCGAGCTTTGCTGACAGAAGGCCTCCAACAGAATCAAGCTCCTTAGACTCCACTTCTTTGGTCTTTATACAATAAAGGACACAGGGTAGTCAGGGGTATCAGTCATCTGAAGTAAGATTCCTGAAGTGTTAACAATGTCTTTTCCTTCTTTCCCTTACTGGAGAAGCTGGGAGACAGGAAGCAGGGAAATTTCTATTCGTTCCTCCCTCTTCTGATGCAATCTGTGTTTCCCAAGTTCCCTCCACCCTCAGACGAGCTGCAGGGATGGAGGTAGGGTGGTGTGTCAGAGCATTTGGTGCTGCTGGAGCAGGGCAACCTGGGCTGCTCCCCTTGGCTTGGCCAGTATTGAAGGATGCCTGCCATAGGAGGCAGCTGGGTGGGACAGAAGCAGGACTTCTGGGTGGGCTGCTTGTCACCTTGGGAATAGGGGAGCAGAGGACAAAGAACTGTGCGAGGGTGGGCCCTTGCAGAGCTCCCTAAAGGGCTAACAGTTTCATCCCCACTCAAAGCCAGAGCCAACACTTAAGCCCCTTGGTGTTAGACTAAGAGGCAGAGCAGAGACTTGCCAGCTCTGATGTCATTTGCTATGTAAGCAGAGCTCCTTTCACTCTCCCCTAGCCTCAAGGAAAGGCAGGGTGAGGAGAAGTTTTGACTGTTTGGATTTCAAAAAGCACAGGATTAAATTGTAAACCTCAATAGGACGAAGAAATAAGGGGTCTGGCTCAGGCAGGATAGAGGGTTGAGGGCCCAGGACATTTAGTGCTATTGAAAATGAATGAATTTCCTTCTTGCAAATGTCTATGTTGAGACAATTCTATCTGAGACTTGCCAGCTCTGATGTCATTTGCTATGTAAGCAGAGCTCCTTTCACTCTCCCCTAGCCTCAAGGAAAGGCAGGGCGAGGAGAAGTTTTGACTGTTTGGATTTCAAAAAGCACAGGATTAAATTGTAAACCTCAATAGGACGAAGAAATAAGGGGTCTGGCTCAGGCAGGATAGAGGGTTGAGGGCCCAGGACATTTAGTGCTATTGAAAATGAATGAATTTCCTTCTTGCAAATGTCTATGTTGAGACAATTCTATCAAACTTAACTAATATGCTTGTGAATGTATAAAAAACCAGAGATAGTATTTTAGAAGCTTTTATATTGGGTTTCATTGCACATGATTGAAAAATTCCCTTGAAAGAATATTAATGCATGGATTGATTTGACTGCAGCTTTTAAAAATGTGTATTTTTTTTCTTTCTTTTTTTCTATTGGCCATGCCATGCAGCATGTGGGGTCTTAATGCCCCAACAAGGAATAGAACCTGCACCCTTTGCATTGGAAGCACAGTTTCTTAACCACTGGACCACCAGGGAAGTGCCTCAAAGTGTACATTTTCAGTGAAGACTGGACATACGATGGCTACCTCTCTTCCTGGTAAACTCCCTGTTGCAAACATAGACATGTGTTATTACTCCAAAATCCTTTGAATTGTACTGGAAATTAGGGTCATCTGTCTCAAAAATTTTCATTGTTTAGTTGATGAGGAGGCAAAGTGTCCAAATGTCTTTGGATGTTTCCATGGGGATGTCTTCAATGTTTCTCAGCACTTCCATTTCAATAAATCAGAGTCTGCATGACTCTGATGGGCTTGTCAGCACTGGGAAATTGGTTTGGCTTAATGAAGGACAACAGTGTTGGTCATTCAATGATTAGAAAGTCACAAATATGAGTTCTAGCTATTACCATGTAGCTATGACTCTGTGTGTGTGTGTTTAGCATTGCAAGACTAGCCCACAAAAACATATGAAAGTGCTTAGTGATAACATATGATTCTTACTGCTGTTATAAAAAATAATCACAACTTAGTGGGTTAAATTTACTACCTAAAGATCTTCACGACCCAGATAATCATGATAATGTGATGACTAATCTAGAGCCAGACATCTTGGAATGTGAAGTCAAGTGGGCCTTAGAAAGCATCATTACCAACAAAGCTAGTGGAGGTGATGGAATTCCAGTTGAGCTGTTTCAAATCCTGAAAGATGATGCTGTGAAAGTGCTGCACTCAATATGCCAGCAAATCTGGAAAACTCAGCAGTGGCCACAGGACTAAAAAAGGTCAGTTTTCATTCCAATTCCAAAGAAAGGCAATGCCAAAGAATGCTCAAACTACCACACAACTGCACTCATCTCACATGCTAGTAAAGTAATGCTCAAAATTCTCCAAGCCAGACTTCAGCAATACGTGAACCGTGAACTCCCTGATGTTCAAGCTGGTTTTAGAAAAGGCAGAGGAACCAGAGATCAAATTGCCAACATCCGCTGGATCATGGAAAAAGCAAGAGAGTTCCAGAAAAACATCTATTTCTGCTTTATTGACTATGCCAAAGCCTTTGACTGTGTGGATCACAGTAAACTGTGGAAAATTCTGAAAGAGATGGGAATACCAGACCACCTGACCTGCCTCTTGAGAAATCTGTATGCAGGTCAGGAAGCAACAGTTAGAACTGGACATGGAACATCCAGAAAAACATCTATTTCTGCTTTATTGACTATGCCAAAGCCTTTGACTGTGTGGATCACAATAAACTGTGGAAAATTCTGAAAGAGATGGGAATACCAGACCACCTGACCTGCCTCTTGAGAAGTCTGTATGCAGGTCAAGAAGCAACAGTTAGAACTGGACATGGAACAACAGACTGGTTCCAAATAGGGAAAGGAGTACGTCAAGGCTGTATATTGTCACCCTGCTTATTTAACTTCTATGCAGAGTACATCATGAGAAACGCTGGACTGAAAGAAGCACAAGCTGGAATCAAGATTGCCAGGAGAAACATCAATAACCTCAGATATGCAGATGACACCACCCTTATGGCAGAAAGTGAAGAGGAACTAAAAAGCCTCTTGATGAAAGTGAAAGAGGAGACTGAAAAAGTTGGCTTAAAGCTCAACATTCAGAAAACGAAGATCATGGCATCTGGTTTCATCACTTCATGGGAAACAGATGGGGAAACAGTGGAAACAGTGGCTGACTTTATTTTTTGGGCTCCAAAATCACTGCAGATGGTGACTGCAGCCATGAAATTAAAAGACGCTTACTCCTTGGAAGGACAGTTATGACCAACCTAGATAGCATATTGAAAAGCAGAGACGTTACTTTGCCAACAAAGGTCCGTCTAGTCAAGGCTATATTTTTTCCTGTGGTCATGTATGGATGTGAGAGTGGACTGTGAAGAAAGCTGAGTGCTGAAGAATTGATGCTTTTGAAGTGTGGTGTTGGAGAAGACTCTTGAGAGTCCCATGGACTGCAAGGAGATCCAACCAGTCCGTTCTGAAGGAGATCAGCCCTGGGATTTCTTGGGAAGGAATGATGCTAAAGCTGAAGCTCCAGTACTTTGGCCACCTCATGCGAAGAGTTGACTCATTGGAAAAGACCCTGATGCTGGGAGGGATTGGGGGCAGGAGGAGAAGGGGACGACAGAGGATGAGATGGCTGGATGGCATCACTGACTCGATGGGCGTCAATCTGAGTGAACTCCGGGAGTTGGTGATGGACAGGGAGGCCTGGCGTGCTGCAATTCATGGTGTCTCAGAGAGTTGGACATGACTGAGCGACTGAACTGAACTGAAAAGACGGAGGGATAGTGTGTCAGGGTATGTGATCAGCTTGTGTATAATTGTTGACTGGTTGATGGTGATGGTACTAGGGTGATGTTTTGGGAATCTCAGTCAGCCTTCTGGTTCTAATTGCTTTGGGTCTATGTGCTGGTGGTCAGCATGCAGTTAACTTTCTTTGTTTTGGTGGTGGTTTAGTCACTAAGTTGTGTCTGAGCTTTTGGGCCATATGGACCATAGCCCGCCAGGCTCCTCTGTCCATGGGATTTCCCAGGCAAGAATACTGGACTGTGTTGCCATTTCCTTCTTCGGGATCTTCTAGACCCAGGGATCAAACCCAGGACTTCTGCACTGGCAGGCAGATTCTTTACAGACTGACTCATCAGGGGAGCCCAGGAGTTTAGTAACTGCAAAACTAATCAAGGATACAGGATGAGGGATACACGTACACCCATGGCTCATTTATGTCAATGTATGGCAAAACACACTACAATATTGTAATTAGCCTCTGATTAAAATTAATTTAAAAAATCAAGGATATAGTTCAGGATATTATCTAGAACACTTGAGGGGAAACTACAGCTCCTTGACTTGATTTTATAGCTGAACTATTGTTACTTCATCTGCTTGATGTTTTCCTTTGTTTCTGCATTTTCTCACTGATTGAATTTGCTCTTTGGAATTCGTGGAAGGCTTTGGAGACTAAAGCTTTTCTACGCATAAGACGTGGATGTGCTGGGGGACCTGTCCCTGGGTAGGCCCTTACCGGGGTCTGCTTGGTTTCAAGAGAAGTAGTGTTCTGATTGGTTACACGTGAGGCCAGACCCACACAAACCTTGACATTGAGAGAGGAGAAGGGTTGGTTTGCAAAGGGAAAATCAGGCTTCTCTTTTCCAAAAAGGCTAGAGACAAAAGCAACAAATGTCCCTTATGTTGCTGGTTGCTCTGGTTCTCTATGGGGAAAACCTGGAAATTTTGGCACATTCTGTAATCTTTAAAACATTGAATAACAACCAGAAAATGGATTTGTGTACGGTAAAAGATAACATAGGAGTAATCACTATACAAAAAATTAGCATATACATGGTAAAGTTCTCTGTGGAATCAAATCTGAATGTGAGGATAAGCACTAAATTGGGGGTAAAAATATAAAAGATTTTTTTTGCTTTGGAAAGTGTTTACATTTTTTTCCTCCTATTTTCCTCGCAAACACAGTGCCTACCACAAATCTTTGTTAAAATGCATTTAAGCTTTTAGGAGGAAGGAAATTTCTAGTTTGTTGCCCTGGTTCCCAGGTGAGTTATCAGAAAGAAAACAACACTGCTGTTTTTTGTTTGTTTTGACAGAACGTCCAGTCACACTGAAAACTCACTTGAAGAGTACATGAAAATTTTAAACTAATATTCCCGCTACTACCACCCAATTCTCCACTTTAATTTTCTGCTTCGGTGTTCTAAATATCTTGCTCCAAAGTACACGATATGCAAATTTTCTTTTTCTCGTAGAAAACAGAAGTAGAGAAAAAGTGCTCTTTCTGTCTTGACTGAAGGATCCCTATAAAAGATTTCTTGATATAGGTTCAGTTCAGTTCAGTTACTCAGTCGTGTCCAAAACTCTTCACGACCCCATGAATCGCAGCATCCCAGGCCTCCCGCACATCACCAACTCCGGAGGTTCACTCAGATTCACGTCCATCGAGTCCGTGATGCCATCCAGCCATCTCATTCTCCATCGTCCCCTTCTCCTCCTGCCCCTAATCCCTCCCAGCATCAGAGTCTTTTCCAATGAGTCAACTCTTCGCATGAGGTGGCCAAAGTACTGGGAGTTTCAGCTTTAGCATCATTCCTTCCAAAGAAATCCCAGGGTTGATCTCCTTCAGAATGGACTGGTTGGATCTCCTTGCAGTCCAGGGGACTCTCAAGAGTCTTCTCCAACACCACAGTTCAAAAGTATCAATTCTTTGGCGCTCAGCCTTCTTCACAGTCCAACTCTCACATCCATACATGACCACAGGAAAAACCATAGCCTTGACTAGACGGACCTTTGTTGGCAAAGTAATGTCTCTGCTTTTGTATATGCTATCTAGGTTGGTCATAACTTTTCTTCCAAGGAGTAAGCATGTTTTAATTTCATGGCTGCAGTCACTATCTGCAGTGATTTTGGAGCCCAAAAAAATAAAGTCTGACACTGTTTCCAGATCTTCGCTTTGGAATAAGGTCATTTGGAAATGTGTGGCACATGGAAGCAATTTCAATATTATACTTATCATTTGTGCTGACAAGTGACTTTAAGAAGATAGAAAACTGCTTCAAGGAGACTAAACCTTTTATCCTGGCACTCAGGCACTCCTTAACTGCCTCCCATATTATCCACCCTACGTTATCTGCTGCCACCGCCCTGCACACATGTTTTCTGCTCTGTCTGGCTACTTCCTGTCTTCCACATGCATGTTTACTCTTACTGTACTAGATTTTGCCCTACATTTGCTGATGGACCATTAGCATCTGCCAGGTAGGGTCCATGAGGCGACAATCAATACTTGTTGAATCAGTGAATTCTTGATTGCTTAGATGCTTTTCTGTCTCTCTAAAACCTTACCCTCAACTGCTTTCCATTCACCTCAATTTCTTTCATTTCTGAATTCCTGTCATTACCACCCCAAGTCCATTATTCAATAAATGAATGCGCAGGATCTTGCAGCGGCAGGGAGACTACATTTCCCAGACGTCCATGCGGCTTGGCCTTATGATTGTTTTCACCACTGAAATGTGAATGGATGTGATTTGCCCACATCCCTCCCCTTCCTCTTTCATAAAAGGATATTGCTGCCTTGTGCTTCCTGCAACCATCTACCCCGGTCCCCCGCTTACATTTGCAACCCAACTCCGATCAAACAAAAAGACAAGTGCTTTGCTGCTCAAAAGGGTGATTTCCTGAGAGTTTGTTAGTATCTTAGGCTTCATCCTACACCTGTGGAATCAGTCTGCAGTTTAATGGAATCCCAGGTGATTCACATCCACATTAAATTGAGAAGTTCTGCTTTAGGGGATAGCAGAGAACTTTTTGGAAGAAATGTTGGTCTTTGTTGAAGGCCTCATGAAGTAAAGCTGTTGTTCCTCATATATAATTTGAGAATATAAAATATCCATATATGTTGTTTGCATATTTGCTGGGGTTTTATGGAAGAGGAAGCCTGTGGTAGACAGTGTAATGCTTCCCCAAAGATGCCCATGTCTGAATCTCCTAAATCTGGGAGATTACTTTATATGCAGGTCTGATTAGGGATTTTATTTTTTAATTGATTTAGTTTATTTTTTTTTAACTGGACTATAATTGCTTTACAATGTTGTGTTAGTTTCTGCTCTACACCTACTCTACAGATTTTAAATGAACATACCCTGGTTATCCATAGGAGGCCAGTGTAACCACAAGGGGCTTATAAAGAGGGAGGCAGAGGCTCTGAGTGAGAAGAATTGCTGGGCGGATGGAACCCGAGGTCAAATGGTGCCTTGGCTGGAGTGGGGCTGGAAGACAAAGGAATGAATTTTTCTCTGGAGCCTCCAGAAAGAGTGTAGTCTTGCCAATGCCTTAAGATTAAGACCCTTCTTGGACTTCTGTCTGCCGGAAGTGTAAAGTGATAAATTTGTGTGTGTGTGTGTGGTTTCAAGCTACTAAATTTTTGGTAATTTGTTACAGCAGAGGTAAGAAATAAATACCTAGCCCTTTGGGGCAGCATATGCCCCGTAGCACAGTGTGTTTGAGTGGGAAGTAGAGTCAGGCATTCTTTTCCTTGCCATTGGTCAACTATGTATTCTTGTTCAGGACACAGAATTTTGAGGGAGTGAAGTAGACTTGGGATTTGAAATTACTCATGCAGGAGTGGCCAGACTGTTTCTATGATGTGACCCTGCCTATGTTCCCTGCTGCCCACGTCCCTGGGTTTCTATCCATGACCTATGCCTGGTTCCCAGGTTTTGCTAATAATCATGTAAGTTTACCCTGTATCACCCATGAGCTTCTTGTCTCAGGTTTCTGTTGTTTACAGCCAAGACCTCTGATGAATTCAGAGCCAGTTTCAATATTTCTAGTAGATTCTAGGTCTCAGGAGGGGGAGAACCTTTGATTCATCTTTGTATCCACAGTTTCTACACTGAATGTCTTGCACTCAGTACATACTTGATGAGTCAGAAGAGCAAACAGCTATGATGTTGCTACTTGATATAAATGGGGTATAGGAGCAGGCTTGAAGCAAATGTAAGAGAGTTAGTATTAAATACATTTGTTAGAGATGCATAGGATTTTTGTTGGCCAGATGATGAGGGGCATTCCAAGCAACAAACGGTAGGGGGTTCACCAACTAAAAGCCTTTCTGGTATCTGCTGTTCCCAGGTTTTGCTAATAATCATGTAAGTTTACCCTGTATCACCCATGAGCTTCTTGTCTCAGGTTTCTGTTGTTTACAGCCAAGACCTCTGATGAATTCAGAGCCAGTTTCAATATTTCTAGTAGATTCTAGGTCTCAGGAGGGGGAGAACCTTTGATTCATCTTTGTATCCACAGTTTCTACACTGAATGTCTTGCACTCAGTACATACTTGATGAGTCAGAAGAGCAAACAGCTATGATGTTGCTACTTGATATAAATGGGGTATAGGAGCAGGCTTGAAGCAAATGTAAGAGAGTTAGTATTAAATACATTTGTTAGAGATGCATAGGATTTTTGTTGGCCAGATGATGAGGGGCATTCCAAGCAACAAACGGTAGGGGGTTCACCAACTAAAAGCCTTTCTGGTATCTGCCATCTTTTATAGACCTTGTTTATTTATAAATAAGCAGGTTAAGATATTACCAATATATTTATTATTTAAAGAAATCCACCTTAAGCAGAAGATTCTCTCCATTAGACACAAGTATATCAGGACTTAGGCATGTATAAGGTGTGCGCCAGCGTGGCTGGTCATCTACAGCTCTTGCAGACATCCATGGAGACCAGCCACGCACAATTGCTTCTATGCTTCTTTTCTGTGCTAGCATTGTTTCAACTCCTCACTCTGCCCCCTTTGTCTTAAATTCAGGTCCCCCAATGAGGCTAGAAGTTAGTTGTAACAAAAGTTGGGGCTGTGTATGTTGAACACACTAGAAGACTCCCTGGTCATGGATACAACAAGCAAGCTCAAAAAAATTTCTCTTACATCCAATTCTCACAGCATCTGATAAGTCCAGAGTGTCTATTGGGAAGCCACAGTTCTGTTTTATAGATAGTGTGGTGGGGGGAATACAGATGTTGAAGAAATAGATGTATGTTGAAAGCTAACAGGAAAAACACAACAAAGATTCCCACACACCACAACTAAGGCCTGGTGCAGCCAAATAGTTTCATTTTTTTAAATGGGAAGAAGATCTGAATAGACATTTCTCTGAAGCAGACATACAGATGTCTAGAAGGCACATGAAGAGATGCCCAGCATCACTGATTATTACAGAAATCTGTTGTTGTTTAGTTGTTAAGTCATGTCCAACTTTTTGTGACCCCGTGGACTGTATGTAGCCCACCAGGCTCCTCTGTCCATGGGATTTCCCAGGCAATAATACTGGAGTGGGTTGCCATTTCCTTCTCCAGGGGATCTTCCCAACCCAGGATCAAATCCGCATCTCCTGCATTGGCAGGCAGATTCTCTTGCACTGAGCCACCAAGGAAGCCGTATCAGAGAGACAGAGAAATGAAAATCAAAACTACAATAAGGGTTTCCCTGTCACTCCAGTTTAGGTTAAGACTGTGCTTCCACTGCAGGGGGCATGGGTTCGATCCTGGTCTGAGAAGTTCTGTGTGCCATGCTTCGAGGCAAACAAACAAAAAAACCCGAAAAGCTTACAATGGAGTATCCACTCACCCTGCTCAGGATGGCCATCGCCTAGTCTACAAGTAATAAATGCTGAAGAGGGTATGGAAAAAAGAGAACTTGCCTGCACTGTTGGTGGAAATGTAGATTGGTGCAGCCACTATGGAAAATAGTGTGGCGTTTCCTTAAAAAGCTAAAAATAGTTACAATATGATCCTGCAATCCCATTCCTGGAAATATGTCTGGAGAAAAAGTAATTGAAAAGATACATGCACCCCAATGTTGATTGTAGCACTATTTATAGTAGCCAAGACATGGAAGCAACCTAAATGCCCCATCAACAGATGAATGGATAAAGATGGAGGGGTTGTATATACACAGTGTATTCCATACCTTCCCATTTAGCCATAAAAATGAATAAAATAATGTAATTTACAGCAACATGGATGGACCTAGAAATGATTACACTAAGACAAAGACAAATATCATATATGTGGGATCTTAAAAAATGGTACAAGTGAGCTTATTTACAAAACAGAAATAGGCTCACAGATACAGAAAACAAGCTTATTGTTACCAAAGGGGAAATTGGGGCAAGGGATAGATTAGTTTGAGATTAACAGACACTACTATATATAACTTATATGCAAAGTACATCATGAGAAACGCTGGGCTGGAAGAAGCACAAGCTGGAATCAAGATTTCTGGGAGAAATATCAATAACCTCAGATATACAGATGATACCACCCTTATGGCAGAAAGTGAAGAGGAGCTAAAAAGCCTCTTGATGAAAGTGAAAGAGGAGACTGAAAAAGTTGGCTTAAAGCTCAACATTCAGAAAATGAAGATCATGGCATCTGGTTTCATCACTTCATGGGAAATAGATGGGGAAACAGTGGAAACAGTGGCTGACTTTATTTTTTGGGCTCCAAAATCACTGCAGATGGTGACTGCAGCCATGAAATTAAAAGACGCTTACTCCTTGGAAAAAAGTTATGACCAACCTAGATAGCATATACAAAAGCAGAGACATTACTTTGCCAACAAAGGTCCGTCTAGTCAAGGCTATGGTTTTTCCTGTGGTCATGTATGGATGTGAGAGTTGGACTGTGAAGAAGGCTGAGTGCCAAAGAATTGATGCTTTTGAAGTGTGGTGTTGGAGAAGACTCTTGAGAGTCCCTTGGACTGCAAGGAGATCCAACCAGTCCATTCTAAAGGAGATCAGCCCTGGGTGTTCATTGGAAAGACTGATGGTGAAGCTGAAACTCCAGTACTTTGACCACCTCATGCGAAGAGTTGACTCATTGGAAAAGACTCTGATGCTGGAAGGGATTGGGGGCCGGAGGAGAAGGGGATGACAGAGAATGAGGTGGCTGGATGGCATCACTGACTCAATGAACAGGAGTTTGGGTAAACTCCGGGAGTTGGTGATGGACAGGGAGGCCTGATGTGCTGGGATTCATGGGGTCACAAAGAGTCGGACACGACTGAGCGACCGAACTGACTATATATAAAATAGATAAACAAGGATCAACTGTATAGAATAGGAAAGTATATTAAGAATATTGTAATAACCTATACCGAAAAAGACCGTGATGCTGGGAAAGATTGAGGGCAGGAAGAGAAGGGGATGACAGAGGATGAGATGGTTGGATGGCATCACTGACTCGATGGACATGGGTTTGGGTGGACTCTGGGAGTTGATGATGGACAGGGAGGCCTGGCATGTTGTGGTTCATGGGGTCGCAGAGAGTTGGACACGACTGAGTGACTGAACTGAGCTGATTCTGAAAAAGAATCTGAAAAAGAATCTATATATTCTATATAAAATTTTTTGTATATATATATGTTTGTTGTACATCTGAAAAGAACACAACATTGTAACTCAACTATACTCCAATTTAAAAAATATCTGAACCTATGATGACTTAATATTACACGTTACTTTAATTAATGTTCTACAGCATCTTCGTGTCCTTTCGGTCACATTTTGGGTCTGAAATAGTGAATAGTGAAGGGTGAATAAGACTTCTGATGTAGACTGATGAAATCACTCTCCAACTGGGTTGAAATATGGCCCACTTTAGTTTTGAGATTGCCACAATCCCAGCTCCTCTTTTGCAGTATAAAGGATCATTATAAAACCTCTATATTAGGAAGGAAACACCTTTAATTTGCACCTCTTCGAAATTCCTTCGTTCGTTTACAGGTTCTATTTCCTCTGTAGCTCATCTAGAATAAAACTGATTTCAGCCATGACAACTTAAGAGTTTGAAGAGGCCTCAGAAACCGTCCTGGAGAAGGAAACAGTAACCCATTCCAGTATCCTTGCCTGGGATTTCCCGGACAAAGGAATCTGGCGGGCTACATTCTAGGTGGGGTCGCAAAAGGGTCAGAGCGGACTGAGCAACCAAATAACAACAGGAACCTCCAGTCTAATTTCCTCCTTTTCCAGGCTGGGGAAAGAGGTCGAGGACAATTAAGTGGAGGCTGCGAGTAAGTCTTCTGCGGGGCAGTCAGGGGCGCTGTGTCTTTTCCTTTACTAGATCCGACCTAGAGTCTCAACAGGTGTTAGAAACAACAGTAACACGTTAAAACCAAGACAAGCCCATATGAAATACCCTCCAAGTACCTTGATGTTAATTTTTGTTGCAAAATCCTGAAAGGGAGGGCTAGACGTTTTCACTAATAAGGAGACCAAGTTGAGGGGCGGGGCAAGGCTTTTCACCCGGCTCCTTTAGTAGAAAGAATAAAGCCGCAGCTTGCACCGCCTCGCCATTTGGAAACTGGGGTGGAAGACTTTTTGAAGAGGCTGCCACAGGGACGCCAAGTGCCCCTGCTCCCTCTGCGGCCCGGCGGGGCGGGGCGGAGCCCGAGCGGGTGGGCGCAGGCGGGGCGCAGTGCGCAGGCGCGCACCTGTGCGGCGCCGCGGCCGCGCGCACCCCCTTTCCCGCCGCCCTCGCCGCCCTGGTCTCTCCCCCCGCAGGCCCCGCCTCGCTTCCTCCCCGCAATCGCCCGGTGGCTCGGCAGAGGGCGGCGTGCTGCTGCGTCATCGCCAGGGGCCGGTTTGAATGAGTTTCTTGTCGCACCGTGTCTGCCGCAACCACCGCCACCGCCGCGTCCTCCCCGGCCGCCACCGTACCTCCTTCGCGGCCCCTTCCCTTCGCCGTCCTCGCCAGGCCCGGCCTTCCCGCGCCCCGCCATGCCGCTCTACTCCGGTGAGCACCTCCTCGCCGCGCGCCCGCAGTCCCGCCCGGGGCTAGGCCGCTGGGTAGGCCCGGCCTGCGGGGCGGACTCCCGGCCGAGCACTGGGCGGGGGCGACCGCGGCGCCGAGGGACCCCGCGCCCCTTCCTCTCGCCTCGCGAGTCCCGGGCCTTGCGGCGCGAGGCGAGCCCGGGGCCCCCGGCGCCGCCGGGTGGGTGCTGGGGGCGCGGGGGGCGAGGTGGGGAAGCAGCTCGCGTCGGCCCCCTCCGAGTGGTGACTCTGCAGAATAGTTTGTGTCGCTGTCCTCGCGTGCGGGGTGGGGTGAGGGTGGACCAGGCTGGAGGTGCGGTGGCATTTCCCGGGCTTCTCGAGTGGTAGCCGCGGCAGGGAGGCGGCCAGGAGGGGAAGCCTGGGCCAGGTAGTGATGGAGGGGCCGGGGATGGGAGGCTAGCTCCCGACGTTCTTGGCATTTCCTTCGGCTTACTCCTTGCGGCCACCGCCCCTTTTGCATCAATTTCAGTTTTATCCCGAGGCAAATGGCGAACTTAACCTTTTTGCTTCGTTTTTGTTTCATGAAACATTGTTTTGGGCTTCCACGGCCGAAGCACAGTGTTAGCTTTTGAGAGGTGAAGGAATACAAATATCCGCGGGCAGGGCATCATTTCATTTTGATTGGCGTTTGACAGTTCCCCCCCCACCACCCCCATTTGGCGTGATGGTAGTCCAGTGTGTGAGGCAGGATCACGTTTTTATTGGAGTTAATGGACCTTGCTGTCTCCCAGTCTTGATTCAAAATGGCACCTAAAAACCTCTGGTGGTTCCAGTTGGCTATGGGTGTGTGATTCATGGCCATGGTTGACACTCTTAATTCCTTTCGTGAACATGTAGCATTTTGAAAGAATGACATCAAACAAAGGAGTAATATTTAAAACTAGAGGTGGATTCTTGATATTCTAGGCTTTTGAATTAAATACTTTAATAATGATTTTTTGTTTTAGGGGGAGAAATATGAAGTAGGAAAGCATAGCTTTATTGCTTTACGAGGCAAAAGGGGAATCACAGCGGAGTAATGTCCTCAAAACTCTTGTGTGCCTGAATGCTTTATTAATGATTGTTCAACCTCTTTCTGAAAGCCTTAACAATTAACAGTAGAACGGTACTTGAAATATTCTATTTATGCAATAAAAAATTTAATGGGCATTAAGTAATGGTGGGTAAATATCAGTGTATGCTGATACTTAAACACACAGGTGGGCTCACAATCAAACCAATCCCTGTCTTTGTTTCCCTCGAAAAATGCCTGTACTCACCAAACTTCCTAGCTTAAAAATTGAGTTACATCCTAAATATTTAATCAGGTCTTTGTCTTATTTCCAAAATGAGGGAACTGAAATAGATTTCTAAGGGTTCTTCCTTTGACATCTCCATATTAAGAATCTGTTTATTTCCAGTTTCTGTGAAAAGCCCTATATTTTAAAAAAAGAACATTTTAAGTACTGATTCATAAGATTTAGTAAAAAAAAAAAAAAAAAGTCCTGTCTCATATATGGTGAAGGTAAGTGCCATAAATACGTTTGTGTTTGGTGCAAAGTTTTAGTCTTCAACATAATCGTTTGGTACTGGTATAATTGTCTTTTATGGGTAAGCGAAAAGTTTAACTTGCCCACAGTGACATAGTTAAATACATTTCAGATATATTCATCTTCATTATTTCTCATGCTATTGTGATCTTGTTCTCTCTCACCTTTTGTTTGTGCTATTATTTTATGTTTCTGGCTTATCTCAGTGATTGTAGTTGTTCTCTCTTCAAACCTATATTTTCTCTGCCACTGCTGGAGTGAGCTAACATTCAAACCAAAGTGGCTTTTAAAACCTTTCAGGGGCTGCGCATTTTGTACAACATAAAGCCTGTACTTTTAACATGACTTAGGTTGTCGTCCCTGACTTGATCCTTGGTCCGTTTCTCCTTTTTCAGCTGCTTCCCCTTCACTCTGGGAGTTATTTGTCTCTCAGGATACCAGTGCTGGCTTATGCTTTTGAGTGTCTTTTCCAGAAATGCGTTTATTCTTATTCTCAGGCTAACACCTGATTTCTTCTTTGAGACTCAGAGTCAGGAGTGGTAACTCGTATTATCACTTTCTCCAGGGTGTTCTTCATCACTCATGAAGCATTCCCTTGTGTTCCTCTGGCATTTGTAATATTCATATAATATTGTTGGTTATTTTAACCTTTTTCTGTCTTTCCTTTATTAAATTGTAAGTCCATAGAGTCTCCTTAATGCTTTCTCCTGGGTTTATCACTGAATGAATGCCAACATTGATTGAACTGGGATTTGGAGTCAGGGACACACTTTTTTTTTTTTTTAGTGGTGGTGTGTGGCATGAAAGGTCTTAGTTTTCTGATCAGGGATTGAACCCAAGCCCCTTGTAGTGGACACATGGAGCTTTAATCTCTGGATTGCCTGGGGTGTTCCAGGGTCACTTTTTTACATTCTGATTTTAGTAATCAGAGAAATCGGACAACTACCAGTTGTGGGATTCTCATTTTGAGTAGGTATAAAGGTTTCAGTGGAAACAAACTATGTAGATCCTTGAGTTAGTATGCTTATTTAAATGGCAGCCCTATGGGGCTTTGGGGATCTTAGCTCTCTGACCAGGGATTGAACCCAGGCCCTGGGCAGTGAAAGCGTGGAGTCCTAACCACTGGAACACCAGGGAATTCCCTAGTTTATTTTTACTTATTTCAAAAATAGCTATTTTATGAGATTGATTGAATTTTTTTATTATGGTAAAGTATATGTAACGTGTTCTAAAGTATATGTAATAGTTCTAACCATTTTAAGTGTACAATTTTTGACCTTGCATGCATTCACATTGCTATGCAAACATCACATCCACCTCTGGAAATTTTTGATGCTCCTAAACCAAAACTCTGTACTCATTTAGCAATAACTCCTCGTTTGCCTTTCTCCCTAGCCTTCACCATTCTACTGGCAACCACCATTCTACTTTTTGTCTCTGTGAACTTGACTACTCTAGGTACCCCACATAAGTAGAGTCATATAGTACTTAATCCTTTTGTTATCTAGCTTATTTCACTTAGCATAATGTCTCCCAAGTTTCATCCATGTGGTAGCATGTGTCAGAATTTCATTATTTTTTTAAGGCCGAATAACGTCTGTTGTACGTATATACTACATTTTGTTCATTCATTCATCTGTTGATGGGCGTTTGGGTTGCTCCTGTTTCTAGGCTATTGTTAAATGATGCTGCTTTGAACATGCGCATGTAAATATCAGTTTGATTCCCTGCTCTCCATACTTTTGAGTATATACCTAGAAGTGAAATTTTTGGATCGTTTAGTAATGATCCTGTGCTTAACTTTTTGAGGAACTGCCGTACTTCCATGGTGGTGGCACCTTTTTAAATTTTCATAGAGATGCACCAGGGTTCCAGTTTGCCTACATCCCTGCCAGCACTTGTTATTTTCTGTGTGTGTGTGTTTGTCATGTTGTTTTTGTACTCTGAATGGCTGTGAAGTTGGATATCTATATTTTTTAATGATTCAGATATATTTTTTGACTTTTCTCTTTTTAATTTGGCCACACCATGTGACACATAGGATCTTAGTTCCCCAACCAGGGATCAAACGCAGCCTCCTTCAGTGAAAGCAGATTCCTAACCATTGGACCGCCAGAGAATTCCTGTATTTTTCTTAATACTTGACCACTTCTTGCTCAGGAAGCAGACCTTACCTCATTTTAATGATTGTTAAACACATTTTGAAGCCTGCGAACCTTATTCTGTTCTGGGAGGTGTTTCAGTTTTGTCATTTTTTGAAGATATTATTGGAGGAGGATTCAGAAACCTTGGATATTTACTGACTAGTTTTGTGATGTTAATAAATCAGTCTGTTCTTTTAAGTCTCAGTTTCCTTATTGATCAAATGAGATCCAGTTACATTTTATCCAAGATCTTTTGCATTCACTTCACTTCTGATTTGGTAGGCATTAGTAGAATAAAAAGATTAGTGACATAGTTTGGTGTTCAAGAACTAGCCTAGTAGTTCTAAGGATCTTCTAAATCTTAAGCCTTGTTATTTTGTAAATAAAAACATAATTATGGTTTGTTTGCAGTCACTGTGAAATGGGGAAAGGAGAAATTTGAAGGTGTAGAGTTGAATACTGATGAACCTCCGATGGTGTTCAAGGCTCAGCTTTTTGCACTGACTGGAGTCCAGCCGGCCAGACAGAAAGTTATGGTGAAAGGAGGAACACTGAAGGTAAAGTTTAGTTGGAATTTTCATTACGTACTTGTGAAAATAATTAGCACCAGAAAATGTAACATTTGAGGTATTTTTATTTGGTGACAATATATAGTCTATGGGATTAAAACTCTCATTCATGTTAAGAAAGGAACACTGTAGCTGTTTCAAAACTGCCTATTGAGCAGCACTAATGTGTTATTTTAAATGCATGGTATCAATGAACACAACTTAATTTTTCCTTTAGTTCACTTACATTGATCACACTGATTTCAGTTAGGAGTCCGGGCTTACCAGTATCATTGATGAAGGGCCACAGAAAAGATGTAAAGGTATTATCTTTATTATTATTTGTAATCCTGGGCAAGTATAGATTTTAAAATACGTTTTCTTTAAGAATTAGATGTGAAGTGCTAAGGAGCTCTAACTGGGCAGTAAAACAGTATATGAATACTTACTCTTTTATTTTCTTTCATATTCAACTGTATGTACTTTAAAAATGAGGAAAGTAAATTATTTTATGTATTTGATAAAAGAGGAAACTGATCATCAGATAGGTTTAAGTAACATATAAGGGACCAAAAAAACATGGAATTTACAGATCAAGCGGACGGTTCACGTCCCAACTTTGTGTGACCTTGGAGAAGTACATTATCTCAGGGGCATATGTAGTACCATTCCTTTTGATTAGCAGTAATAGTCCTTAAATTGAGATACTTTCCCCTTTGAAGCAGGATGTCCAAAAAGAGATAGTAGCACCACCCAAGCATACCATGGAATGCCTGGTACCTTCTGTGGAAAGGAAGGAGTGATACGGAACTGACCTCCTATGAAAGGAAGGGCTTAGCTGCCAAAATATCTGTGCCAATCAGGGCATTTCAGAAGACACGGTTTAAATGGACATACAGAAGTTAAAGCATTTGTTAATTGATGCATAGGTGTGAAATTTAGGTCCTGAGAAATATTTGTGGATGCAGCAAATATTAGTAATGTATTAGTAATGGTTAGTTTGCCTTGGGTGGTCTTATTTACTCTCTTGGTATAATTTGTAGCAGCTCTTGCATTCTCAGAGTCTCTTGATTTGGGTGATTAGTTGTATAATCATTCTAATTGTGTAGACCTATTTCATTCCCGAGGTGGTTGTTTGTTCTTAACACATCAATTGTTTTTAGCTCTACTGGTTCCAATCACGCAGAGAGTTAGCGTCTGTCGTATGTCACCAATCAAGTGGTTCAGTACTTTTGTACTGCCAAGTTTACTGTCTTTTAGATGGTATCTTAGGTAGTTTAAACAGTTACTAGACCTACTAGTTTTAAGGCTGCATTAGTTTTTTTTTTTTTTTTTTGATTACAGTAATTTTAAAATCTGCATGCAGAAAGTTTTTATTTTGACGTAAAAATCTAAAATTACTTGATTTTTAGATTACATTTGGATTATACGGGGATGGTTAAATGTTTATTATTTGTTTTTAAAACAGGATGATGATTGGGGGAACATCAAAATGAAAAATGTGAGTATTATCTTAAGAACACTAATTGTAATATAATTCCCTAATTACTACACAAAATGCATTTTTAATACTTTTTTTTTCCTGTCTGTCTATCCAGTTGTTCCAGCATCACATGTTGAAAATATTTTCCTTTTCTCATTGATTTGCCTCGAGTCTTTCTTGAAAATCAATTATTGCCCTGTGTTGAACTCTTGTTTCATTGATTATATTTGATTAATCTTGTACCACATGGTCTTGGTTGCTGAAGCTTTATAATAAGTTTTGAAATAAGGTAGTGTAAGTTCTCCAAGTTTTTTCTATTGCCTCAAGATTATTTTAGCTCCTTTGCTTTTCCTTATAATTTTAGAATTAGTTCCTACAAATGGACCCCTAGAATTTTGTTTTAGATTGCATTGAATCTGCAGTTCAGTCTGGGGAGAATGAACGTCATAAAGGTATTGAGTACCAAAATCCTTAAATAACGTGTAGTTGTCTAGTTCTCTTAGCTCAGATAACTTTTCAGTATGGAAATCTTGCATGGATTTTGTTAGTTAGACTCTGGAACTTATTTCTTGGCTGTTAACAATACTTTAAAAATCTTTGTTTTCCAGTGGTCGTGGCTAGTTTATAAAAATACAGTTTATATTTATCCTGTGACCTTGCCAAATTCACTTATCAGTTCCCAGTATTTCTTTCATAGATTGCGCTGGGTTTTCTGTGAACATAAGCATGACTATTTTCAAATTGAGGCAGTTTTACTTTTCCCTTCCCAATCTTTATGACTTGTTTCTTGTTTTGCCTTACTTCATTGCTGGCACTTCTAATACAGTGCTGAATAGAAAGTGGTGCAAGTGGATATCTTTGTCACTTACTAGTTCACTGAGACTGTTTAAGTTATGAATGGCTGTTGAATTTTAAGCGCATTTACTGCTTATTGAAAGGATCATATTTTTCTCTCTCATTCTGATAATCTGGCTAGTCTCATTGGTTTTTCACTATTAAACCTTGCATTTTTGACATGCTGTTCTCAGATTTCTTTATCTTTGTGACCTCTTTATACCATCAAATTATTTTTAAACCCTCAAATTATTTTAAATTTCATATATATGGGTTATATCAATATTTATTGTATTAGAAATTAAGACTGAGGGAGTTTTGAGGGAGAATGGATACTTGTATATGTATGGCTGAGTCCCTTCACTGTTCACCTGAAACTGTCATGACATTTTAATCAATTGGCTATACCCCAATACAAAATAAAAAGTTAAAAAAATTAAGGCTGAGAAATTAAAAATATTATTCATTTAAAAGTAGCAGTAACAAACCTATTAACCTGTTAATTTCATTTTTAAAAAATATTTTTCAGAACAGCAAAGAAAAGTGAAAGAATGGTCTTGTTCTACACTTTTCAAGTCTCTTGACAGTCTAGCTTAATAGAAGATAAATGAATTTTTAGTTTTGTTTCTGCATTCTCAGTTTGTTGTGATATATGGCTTTGGCTAAAGTATATGTAAGATATCTCGTCTCATAATAGTTAAATATTTGGAAAAGGGAGATGTCTTTTCAGTTAAAATCTTGAACATTTTTCTTTGATAGTATACCAAAACTCAACATGTGGTAGTTGGTTTATTGGTTTGTTTGATGCTTTTGAACTGTGGTGTTGGAGAAGACTTTTGAGAGTCCCTTGGACTACAAGGAGATGACTCATTGGAAAAGACTCTGATGCTGGGAGACATTGAAGGCAGGAGGAGAAGGGGATGACAGAATGAGATAGTTGGATGGCATCACCGACTTGATGGATATGAGTTTAAGCAAGCTTCAGGAGTTGGTGAAGGACAGGGAAGCCTGGCGTGCTGCAGTCCTGGGGCCGCAAAGAGTTGGACACGACTGAGCCACTGAGCTGATGTCTTAGAAACCACATCAGTGACCTTTTGTGTGTTAAAAATCTGTTTTGCATTAAAGAATGGATCTTACACTTGTGAATGACTTTGAAACGTCATATACTGGTCATTTGGAAAAAATTTTTTTCTGAGTTATTTAGATCTTACTTTCATGTAAGTACTTTCATGAACTGCTCATGCATTTCATTATATAATTCTTCAAAATTGCATTCATTAATATCACTACCAACCTCAATGGAAAAGTCTTTAATTCTAGAAAATTGTCAGGTGCATAGTGACAGATGGAAAATTCTTTTCACTTAAAAGCTCTAATTTTGTCATTGGCAGCTATAAATATTGTCAGTACTTACCCTGAAACTGCTAGCTCAATTTCTTCATTTTTGAAAAAATATTACTAAATACTCAATCTAAAAACCTATAATTTGTCAGTTGTTTTAAGTAAAAATTGTATTTTGTTAAAAAAGGCAAGTAGTCAGGTTTTCAACACAAATGTTCATGCAGGCTTATTGTGAAGACAGCTATCAAGTAATTTTGGTATGCAGAAGTGTGTGTTTTTTTTTTTAACTTAATTGGTACTTTGTAATTTTTATTATCCCTTCATGTGTGAATAGCTTTCTCCATTATCAGCATCCCCCACAGAGTAGCACATTGGTTAAATTGATGAGCCTACATTGACACATCATTATCACCGAATGTCCATGGTTTGTTAGGTTCCCTCATGGGATTGTGTGTATATATACATTTGTTTGGACAAATGTATAGTGATGTGTAAATTGTTTCACTATCCTAAAAATTCTTTATGCTCTACATGTTTATCTCTCTCTACCCTTGACAACTATTGATATTTTTATTTTCTCTGTAGTTATGCCTTTTTCAGAATGTTGTATAGTTGGAATTATAGTCTGTAGCCTTTTCAGATTGACATCTTTAGTAATATGCATTTAAGTTTCCAAGTCTTTTCATGGCTTGATAACTCAGTTCTTTGTAGTCGCTCAGTTGTGTCCAACTCTTTGTGACCCCATGGACTGCAGCACGCCAGGCCTCCCTGACCATCACCAACTCCTGGAGCTTACTCAAATTCATGTCCATTGAGTTGGTAATGCCATCCAACCATCTCTTCCTCTGTCGCCCTCTTCTCCCCCTGCCTTCAATCTTTCCCAGCATCAGGATCTTTCCAAATGAGTCAGTCCTTCTCATCAAGTGGCCAAAGTATTGGAGTTTCAGCTTCAACATCCGTTCTTCCAGTGAATATTCAGGACTGATTTCCTTTAGAATTGCCTGGTTGGATTTCCTTGAAGTCCAAGGGACCCTCAAAATCTTCTCCAACACCACAGTTCAAAAGCATCAATTTTTTGGCACTCAGCTTTCTTACAGTCCAACTTTCACATCCATACATGACTACTGGAAAAACTATAGGTTTGATTAGACAGATGTTTGTTGGCAAAGTAATGTCTCTGCTTTTTAATACGCTGTCTAGGTTGATCATAGCTTTTCTTCCAAGGAGCAAGCATCTTTTAATTTCATGGCTGCAGTCACCATCTGCAGTGATTTTGGAGTCCAAGAAAATAAAGTCTGTCACTGTTTCCATTTTTCCCCTTCTATTTGCCATGAAGTGATGGGAACGGATGCTGTGATCTTCGTTTTCTGAATGTTGAGTTTTAAGTCAGCTTTTTCACTCTCCTCTTTCACTTTTCATCAAGAGGCTCTTTAGTTCATCTTCACTTTTGCCAATAAGGGTGGTGTCATCTGCGTATCTGAGCTTATTGAGCCTTTTCCCGGTAATCTTGATCTCAGCTTGTGCTTCATCCAGCCCAGCATTTCTCATGATGTACTCTGCATGTAAGCTAAATAAGCAGGGTGACAATATACAGCCTTGACGAACTCCTTTCACCACTACCAGTCTGTTGTTCCATGTCTAGTTCTAACTGTTGCTTCCTGACCTGCATACAGATTTCTTAGGAGGCAGGTCAGATGGTCTGGCATTCCCATCTCTTGAAGAATTTTTCGCAGTGTGCTGTGATCTACACAGTCACGGCTTTGGCGTAATCAGTAAAGCAGAAGTAGATGTTTTTCTGGAATTCTCTTGCTTTTTCTGTGATCCAACAAATGTTGGCACTTTGATCTTTGGTTCCTCTGCCTTTTCTAAATCCAGCTTGAACATTTGGAAGTTCACGGTTCACGTACTATCACCACATTTAAAAAAGGGAAATAGCATCTTGGTATTATTGAAATAGTTTTGACTTCACTGACTCCTTGAAAGAATCTGAGAGACCCTTGGAGGTTCACAGACAACACTTTGAGAACAGACACACTTGGATCATAATGTATTTATCTCTTATTTATTGCTGGATTTAGTTTTCTCATATTTCAAAAGATATTTTTATGTGTTGATAGGCATATTAGTGGTTTTATTTTGCATTATCCTCACTTTATAGTGAAGAGTTACATGGGACACTCATTTAAAAGAGTTGGGGATGTATTTCCTTTCTGTTTTCTGAATGAGTTGGTATGAGATTGGTGTTATTTTCTGTAAATATTTGAAATAAGTTACCAATACATTACATCTGGATTTGGGTTTTCTTCATGGGAATTTGATATTGTTTCTGTAGTAGACACCAGGCTATTTTGATTTCTTTTTTTAATGTTTTTGCGTTTTGTTTAAATGTTTTTAATGTTTTTTTTAATGTTTTAATGTTTAATGGTTTTTTTAATATTTTTCTTTCGAGGAGTTTGCTTATTTTAAATATGTTGAATTTATTGACATAAAGTTGTTCCTAGTGTCTGAAATAATTGCTAGTTATCCTGTTATATCATCATTATTTATCAGTGATCCTTCTTATTCCTGTTATTAATAAAAATATTTTGATCAGTGTTGGTAAGGATTTATCATAAGTCTGTTTGGTTTTGACTTTGCTGATTTTACATATTACCCATTTTCTATTTTGTTGATATTTATTCTTATTTTTTTCTCTTTGGAGTTTAAGTTACTTCATTTTCTTGCTCTTTAAGATGTATGCCTAGATTATTGATTTTCTTTAAAAAAATCTATTTTCTTATAGACATTTAAAACTATTATTACTAATTTTTCTTTTTTTACCTTAAAATTTTATTTTTTTTTAATTAATTTTTATTTTTTTAGTTTGTTTTGCTTTACAATACTGTATTCGTTTTGCTACACATCGACATGGATCAGCCACGAGTGTACATGATACTAATTTTTCTTTAAGCACTTGTAGCTGAATCTAGCGGTTGTTTTTATTATATATGCCGTGTTTTTATTATACAGTTAGCGGTTGCGATATGCTGTGTTTTTATTATACAGTTAAAATACTTTCTAATATACCTTGTGATTTCTTTTTGAGCCATGGATTGTTTAGAACTGTATTTCATTTCCAATTATATGGGGCTTTTCCTATATGTTTGTGTTACTTATTTCTAATTTGATTCTGTCATGGTCACATAACATATCCAATATTATTTCTATCCTTTGAAATTTATTGATAACTTGTTTTACTCCATTCATTTGAACGTTTTCTGTGCTCTTGAAAAAATACGGGATGCTGCTATTGTTGGGTAAAATGTTCTGTAAATGCCAGTTGGGTCAAGTTGTTGTATAGTCTTCATGTTCTTTCTATCCTAACTGATTTTTTATCTGTGTCTTTTATTAAATGTGTCATAATCTCCATCTCTTGTGGATTTGATTATATCTCCTTTCAGTTGTATCAGTTTAGTTTCGTCTGTTTTTAGGTGCACACATGTATAGGATTGTTAATAGCTCTATGAGTTGATCTTTCATCAAAATGAAGTGTTCCTCTTTATCCCTGGTAATATTCTTTGCTATCCCTGGTAATATTCTTTGCTCTTGAGTTTTACCCATTGTAGTTTTTTGGTTCCTTGTTTTATAGATTTCTTGTAGGTTTTTTATAGATGTTTATCAGGTTAAGGAAAGTTCTGTTTCTAGTTTGTAGAAAGTTATCATGAATGTGAGTTTGAGTTTGTCATATACTTTTTACATACATTTTGAAATGTTAATTTTTTTATCCTTTAATTTCTTAATGCAGTGAAGTATACTTCCTTTTAGTTAACCAATCTGAATGTATATTCTTTTAAATATAATTCAGATTCTACTGATAGTATTTTGTTAAAATTATTTTTGTGTTTCTTTGTGTGAAAAATACGGTCTGTAGTTTCTTGGACTGTCTTGAGTCTTGCTGTCAGTATAATGTTTGCCTTATAAAATGAGTCAGAAGCAGCCCTATCTCCCCTTTTTTCTGAAAGAGTTCATATTCTGAAACTGTTGCAGGAAGTTCTCCAGTGTTCTCTAGGCTTGGAGCTTTGTGGGAAGACATTTAATTAAGAATTTAGGGTCTTTAGTAAATGTAGGACTCTTCAGATGTTACATTTTTTTTTTTACACTAGTTTTGGTAGTTTGTGTTTTAGGTCTGTTTAGTTTCAGTTGTTGAATTGATGGCATACTATGCTCTTAATAACCTTTAATTCTAGACTCTGTAGTGCTCTTATTTCATCATCCCCTCCTACCCTGCTCCGTAATGGCAAATTGTGATTTCTTGCTCATTGTCTGTCACCTAGGGAGAAGTTGTTTAGTTTCATTGATTTCCCCTACTCCTCATAGAGGCAACTTTTGCTTGTTCGTTATTTTATTGATTTTTCCCTCTTTATTTTCTCCTTTCACTTTGATTTTAATATATACTTGTGCTAGCTTCTTAAGGTAAAGCTTATTTGATATATTAATTTTAGGCCTTTTTTGTTTTCTACTTTGCCCATTTTTCTGTTGTATCCATATACACTTGATTTTTTAAGTTTGTCAAAATTGTGATTGTTGTAATGGGGAAGTTTTAAGATTTATACAGTTAGTGTCATTAGTCCTTTCATCTTTCATGTCATTTCTAGAAAAATCTTCCAAAATGGCAAGATTTTTAAAAAATTAACTTGGATGTTTTATAATTGTTTTATTTTATTTACATTTAAGTCCTCAATTTGTAATTCATTTTGGGCATGGCATGTCATAGGTAAAGAACTAGAATATTTTTCTAAATTATTATCTTCAACATTCTTCAAACGTAATCTGTTAATAATTTTAAAGATATTGTTTTAGTCTTCTTTTTCAGAAATTTCTTAGCTGTTTCCATGGGCATGAGTTTATTGCATGAATGAATCATTTTGTAAGGTCTCAGAAAGGGATTTAATTAAATTTATATAATAATTTGGAATCACATCTTTATAGTAATTTTTCCAGTCCAGAAATTTGTTGTGTCCTTCAGCTTATTTAGATGTTTTTTAATATCCTTATGTAAAGCTTTATAGTTTTCTTATTATATTTCTTATGTTTACTCTTAGATAATTTGGTATTCATTCTTTTCAATTATATTTTCTAGCTGACTGTTGCTAGTATATTCTTCAACTATTTGGTTTTCCTGAGACAGTTGTCTTTGGAAAAAATTCTTTAGTGATTGCTTAGTATTCCTTTGCTATTATCTTATAGAAAGTATAAGTAAAAATAATAGGTGATAGAATGATTGTCATAGGTACTCATAAGGCTTGAGTTTGCTGACCTTATTTATTTCCTAATTTAATCCTCATCTAGATATTTTTATCTTATTGGTCCTAAAAAATATATTTTTCTGACTTTTCTCCCCTCTTTTTAAACCTCTCTACCCTCTTTGTCTCAGGTGTTCATGTCTTCCAATTGAGATATTGAGTATGATGTTCACATTTCAAGATTATGAGTTTTAGAGTGACAGTCTTCTTTGTTCTATTGTGTGGAATGTTACATCTGTATTAAATCAGTATCTCCTTAGGTTAATATGTAGAATTATAAAATCGGACATTTTAAACTAATTTATATATTTGGCTTGATAATTTCCAACAATGGAGATTTTTCTGTTCAGTTGTAAATAATGGTTACAGTTACAGAATAGCCTTTCATAGGAATATTATCACTGCGTAGTGTGTTATGGAGAGAAATGATGCCACTAAAGATGAATGATTGAAGAAGTCTCTCCTTTCCAATATTGAAAACATTCTCAGCTTTGTGACAGTGTTTTTGTCCTTAGCTTTATTGAGGTATAAATAAAATATAGTATATAGAGAGTATAGTATAGTATATAGAGAGTAAAATTCACCTACTTTAGAGTTTCATGGATTTGGTTAACTTTACGCAGTCATGTCACTACTCCCACAGGCTAGATACAGATGTTCCAGCATTCTGCAGGTGACCTTTGGCCTGAAGCAGCACCCTAGCATTTCATGATTTTTAGTGTGTTTACAGAGTTGTGTAACCTTCACCACAGTCTGATTTTGGAATATTTTCATCACCCCAGAAAGAAATGTGTTCCCATTTCCAGACCTCTCTTTTCCCATCTTCAGCCCTTGCAACCACTAATCTGTCTAGATTGACCTTTTCTGGTACACAGAAGCATGTCATGTATGTTTTTCTGTGTCTGACTTATTTCCTTGAACTAAACATGGTCAGCTTTTGAGTTTTCATGATTTTTTTTTTTTTACAGGGAATGACTGTACTAATGATGGGGTCAGCAGATGCTCTTCCTGAGGAACCCTCAGCTAAAACTGTCTTTGTAGAAGACATGACAGAAGAACAGTTAGCATCTGCTGTAAGACGTGCCACGTTTTATATACCTGATTATTGCTTTTTAAGAAGTACAGTTAGTAAGATGACTTTCAAAAAGTAGTATCTGTGCATTTTGAAGATTTAATCGACATCAGGATGCATGTTATCAGCAGTAAACCAGAGTTTTGTTTTTGAAATTGGCTTATGGGATCCTTTTCTAATTGAACAATTCATTACAAAGTCATTAATATCTGTAATAAAGGCGTCTGGCGGACAGTTCTGTTAAAGTGTTTACTGTTATTTTCTGGCAAAACAAGCTTAAAGAAGTTACACAGTTTAAATGCTGGGATATTTAAATTCTCAAAACCTTCCATGGTGAAAATACATACAGTTTATCCTTAATTTAAGAATTCAGTGTTGGTTTAGAAACTGGCCAACACATTCTTCTCAAATAGTATTATTATTATTATTGTTTTTACTACCCAGCATTTATATAGTACCATTCGTTTTTTGGAAGTGTTGCCTTTTTAAAAAATTTGTTTATTTATTTTGGCTGTGCCTGGTCTTTGTTGGGGCATGTGGGATCCAGGTCCCTGGCTAGCAATTGAACCTGAGCGTCCTGCATTGGGTGTGCAGAGTCTTAGCCACTGGACCACATGGGAAGTCTCCTTGAAGTGTTTCAGTATATATTTTGTTACCCTCTTCTAGGGATAAACCTGCAGAGGAGGCAGGACTGATAAAATTCTTAATTTTCAATTCAATTTGGGAATTAAAACACAAAATGATTGTCAGCATGATGCAAGTACAACTTTTTTTGTTAGGAAAATAAAACATTGTTGGTGTGGAATACAAATTGGTATGAGTTGGTAAACCGTTTGCTTCAAAGTGCTTAATGATTTATATATGCCATGTCTTCTATAAAATTGATTTAATCCTTTTCCTTACCAGATGGAATTACCATGTGGATTGACAAACCTTGGTAATACTTGTTACATGAATGCTACAGTTCAGTGTATTCGTTCTGTGCCTGAACTCAAAGATGCCCTTAAAAGGTAAGACAGAAGAGAGATTGTTTTATGTCTTTTTGGGGTAAAGAAGGTTCACATTTGGATGAATAGTATTCTTTTGCACTTCTCTATATATTTATTTAGCAGCTTAGTTGTGATATAATTCATTCATGAAAAATTCACCCTGTTCATGTTCAGTTATATGGTCTTTATTATATTCACAAGAGTATGCAAGTATCCCACAATCTTAATTTCAGAATACGCCCCTGCCTAGAAAAAACCCTCATACTTGCTTGTTATACCTTTCCCACCTCCAGCTCTAGGTAACCATTAGTATACTTTTTGTCCTACAGATTTGCTGATTCTGGACATTTCATATTAATGTGGTCATACACTATATGGTCTTTTTGTGACTGGCTTCTTTTACTTAGCATACTGTTTTCTAGGTTTATCCATATTGTGCATGTAAGGTCTACCCTGGTGGCTCAGATGGTAAAGAATCTGCCTGCAGTACGGGAGACCTGGGTTCGATCCCTGGGTTGGGAAGATCCCCTGGAGGAGGGCATGGCAGCCCGCTCCAGTATTCTTGCCTGGAGAATCCCATGGACAGAGGAGCCTGGCAGGCTACAGTCTGTGGGGTCGCAGAGTCAGACACAACTGAGCAACGAAGCATGCGTAGCATGTATCAGGCCCTCACTGCTTTTAATGACTGAATAATATTCCACTGTGGATAGGCTATGTTTTGGCTATCCATTCATCAGTTGATGGACGTTTGGATTGTTTCCACGTTTTAGCTGGTATAAATGATGTGCAGTAAACATTCAAGCACAAGTTTTTGTGCAGATGAGTTGTTTTCATTTTTCTTGGTTGTGAGCAGGTTGCTTATTCACATGGTAACTCTGTCAAACAACATTTGAGAAACTGCAGATGTTTTCCAAAGTACTATTTTACATCCTCTCCAGCAGTGCTCGAGAGCTCCCAATTTCTTTGCTTCTGTGCTAGTCTTTTTAAACAATATTCAGGTTTATTAAACAAGTTTTTAAAAGCTTTAGGCCATTGTGTATAGTGCTGCTATAAACATTGGGGTGCGTGTATCTTTTTGAATATAGTTTTGTCCAGATATATGCTTAGCAGTGGGATTGCTGGATCATATGGTAGCTCTATTTTTCGTTTCTAAGGAACCTTCATAAAGTTTTCCACAGTGGCTGCACCTACTTACATTCCCATCAACAATGAGGAGGGTTCCCTTTTCTCTACACCATCTCCAGCCTCTGTTATATGTAGACTTTTTAGTGATGGCCAGGACTGTTGTTAAGGTGGTACCTCATTGTAGTTTTTATCTGCATCTCTCTAATAATTAGAAAAGTTGAACATCTTTTCATGTGTCATCTGTATGTCTTTGTAGAAATGTCTGTATAGGTCTTCTGCCCATTTTTGGATTGAGTTGGCTTTTTTTTGCTGTTAAGTTCAATGAGCTATTTTGGAAATTGATCCTTTGTTGATTGCTTCATTTGCAAATATTTTCCCCCATTCTTTTCAGCTTATGGCTTTCTTGGCTGTGCAAAACCCAAGTTTGTTTTTAATAATTGAATTATATAGAAACATGTAGAAATGAATTATCCCAGAATGAACACATCCCTGTAACCAACATGGATCAACAGAATCCTGTTAGCACTCTGAAAATACCCTCACCAATCCCTTCCAGTCCACGGCCCCCACCCTTCTTCCCAAAGTTGTTGTATTCACCTGACCTCATGGAGTAATTTTGCTGTTTTTGGACTCTGAGCTCTGTATGAGCAGAAGCATCATATTATGTATTCTCTGAGCCTGGCTATGTCTGGCTTTTCCATGTTGTGTGTGTGTGCATTTTTGTTCATGCCGCAGACGGACACCACTGTATGCATATGCTACCAAATCGTTATTCTTTTTTCTGTTGATGAATGTTTGAGTGATCTGATCTATGATTGATTGGTAGTGAATATTTCACAAATGATCAAAATATAGTCAAGATATCCTCTCTTTGTAGGTGATAAAGTATGATAAGCGTTAAGTTTATTACATTCAGATTGTCTATATCATTTTTTTATTTATTGACTTGACAAAGTTTGGGAAAAGTACTCTATTGGTTCTTTTGTCTGTAAACACTCTCAGGATTTTTATCTGTTAAACCTCTCAGTAGTCATATCCATTGTTCCTCTTCTCTAATTAATGGTTTTTCTTTGTAAAGTTCATTATGAATGTTGTTTGGCTGATTGGATAGTCTTACCTTAATTAGGAATTATATATTTTCCTGGCATTATATTGACAGTTTTGGGGAGATGGTATTAAATTATCTATGATCTTCCTATTTCCAGTTATTAAAAAAAGATTGATGATTCATTAATGCATCTTTTGTCATAAATGTCGAATCGTTACACCCTGTGTATGGCGATGTGTATGCTCGTGTATGCATGCTTAATTGTGTTTGACTTTTTGCAACCTTATGGACTGTAGCCCACCAGGTTCCTCTGTCCATGGAATTTTCCAGGCAAGAGTACTGGAGCACATTGACATTTCCTGCTCCGGGGATCTTCCCGACCTGGGGATTGAACCTATGCCTCTTAAGTCTGCTACATGGGCAGGCAGATCCTCTACCAGATGAGCCACCAGGAAAGCCCCTGTTACCCTGTAGCTAGATGTAAATTCATAACTGCAGCCCGTTATGTAATGACATGGTTCAGTGATGTTATGGGATGCACTTGCTTTATGAGTACCTCATTTTAACTTCAGAAGTGCCCTTTAACAGTGCTAAAGTGTCTGACAGGGAAAGTGTTACGATTTTTAATTTTTTAATGAACATATATAATTTAGGGGCCTTCTCTGGTGGCTCAACAGTAAAAGAATCTGCCTGCTAATGCAGGAGACATGGGTTTGATCCCTGGGTCGGGAAGATCCCCTGGAGAAGGAAATGGCAACCTGCTCCAGTATTCTTGCTGGAGAATTGAATCCCATGGAAAAAAGAGCCTGGTGGGCTGTAGTCCGTGGGGTTGCAAAGAGTTGGACACAACTGAGTAACTAACACTTTCACGGATTGTTGTATATTAAAAAATTAAGAATATTTTAGTTGTAGGAGTTTCCAAAAGATCTAAACAAACAAGTGAAAAAAAAAACAAGACTCTTCAACTGAATATAATTTAACATTTTCTGTGACCTCTTTTCATTCACTTATATAAGCATAGTTTTTGTTTTGTTTTAATTGAAATATAATTTGTATCTAGTGAAAGGTATGCATCTTAAGTGTTCAGTTCAGTCGCTCAGTCGTGTCTGACTCTTTGCAACCCCATGAATCGCAGCACGCCAGGCCTCCCTGTCCAGATGTGAGCAGTTTTGACAAATTCTCTATGACTCATTTTATAGTCAAATTAATGGAACATTGTTATCATCTCAGCTTGGTGTTGTATTGTACCTTTTCCTGGTCAGCTGCTCAGCTCTTCCCCATTGCCCAGTGTTTAATATTATCTGAATGAAATATTTGTTTAAGTAGATATGGTGGTTTGAATATTTCCTTGGGTGACCAGTCCTTTGTACTGCTGTAAATTAACTGAGATTCACAAAAATGAATTCAGAAATCAGAAACTCCTCAAATAGAGGAGCCTGACAGACTGCAGTCCATAGTGTCACAGAGTTAGTGCATGTGTGTGCTCACACACACACACACCTCATTTTATAGGTGAGGAAAATGACTTGACATTTATTTTGTGTTTATAAGAAATTAGTGCTGAATGTAGGCTTATTGATTTCCATTTAATGTTTTTGATCCAGTTTTTTTCATTTCTAAAATTATATTTTGTTTTCTTTGTAATGACATTAAATATGTACCTTTTTGTTATGCACAGTTTGTAGAAAATATTATAGATAAGTTAAGACAGGGGAAAGAATGTAAAGTAGACTTCATTTACCTAAATTCTGCTTTTTCTTAGCAGTCCTTTTTGCCCATATAATTCTTAAAGGAACCAGACTGGAAGAGAAGTAAGGATGTTGGGGACAGCTCAGGGAAACTTACAGTTGAGGGTGTCAGTGTCCTAATGAGCCCTCTGAACTTGTTTCTTCCCGTCTGAGTTTCAGAATCTCTCTAACTGTCCTACTGCTCATAGGTATGCAGGCGCCTTGAGAGCTTCAGGAGAGATGGCATCAGCACAGTATATTACTGCAGGTCAGTATCTGTATATTCTGCCAAAAGTGTTTACTGAATACTTGTCTTCAAAATCAAAGAAGGCTTAGCTTTAAAAGTGTTCAGGAAGTATGTTTAAGGATTTAAACATATTTCAGATTGCAGTATTCAGGAGTTCAGTACAAGGCAACCAAGTATAGGCTTAAAGGGAGGAGTGTTGGGAGTGGTTACCTGATGTCCTGATAACTGCTCATTTGTAGCAGTTAAACCTGTTTGATTCCTGGGCAGAAGTTGTGTGTTCTCTGTACTGAATGAATATACACTGCTTTGTTAGGAAGGCAAAGGCTGTCAAGGATAGAGGGATTTAGCACACCAGCCAGAAGCTGTTTATAGCTAGTTATTGCATTATGAAGTCTTCTGATAAGTTCTTTAAGATTTAAAAACAATTTTTTTTCTTATTAGGGATCCAGCAATTGCAAAAGGAATAGATATACTTAAAAATAATTAATAATCAGTTCTTTATTAATTGAGAATTAATTTATAGTAACTTGTATTTATTTTAACTATGTCACTGTTTTACTAAGCAGGTATTTGCTTTGTTTTTAAGCCCTTAGAGATTTGTTTGATTCCATGGATAAAACTTCTTCTAGTATTCCACCAATTATTCTACTGCAATTTTTGCACATGGCTTTTCCACAGTTTGCAGAGAAGGGCGAACAAGGACAGTATCTTCAGCAGGTAATCAGGGCAAGATTCTTTGGTTTTCATTTTGTACATGTAAAACTTAGGTGTCCTACACTGACTTACTAAGCTCTGTTTGGAAATACAAATGCCAGTCCTCTCTAGTTCACGCCACCATTATCTCTGCCTGGAGAGGTGCAGGAGTCCGGTAACTGACCGTCTTGCTTCTGCCCTCTGTGGTGCTTCTCTACATAGCCCCCAGAGTCCTTTAAAGAATGTAAGCTTATGTTGGTTCCCTTGTTTTCTGTCTTGGTCCTAAACAGTCTCCTGCCTGCCTGCCTGCCTTTCTGAGCTTGTCATGTACCACTGTTCCCCTTGCAGTTCTCTGCAGATACACTGGCTTCCTTGCTATTTAAAAAAAGAACTCTCCACACATCCTCTTTCTGTAGGGCCTTTGCTGTTTTTCCTTTGGCTGTCAGATAGGGATGTGCCTTGCCCCCTCACCTCATTCAGGTCTCATGGCTCAAATGGCAAGGCATCAGAGAGGCTTTCCTTGACAGTCCTGCTGAAATAGCACACTCCTCTTGCTCTGCTCACTTCCTGCTCCCATTTGCTTTTTTCCTTGTAGCCCTCTTTCCTTGGATTTGTTCTGTTTTGTTTATTTATGTTCCCCTCTAGGACTTTTTTCTACTCTGTTGACTGCTCTGTAGTCCTTGTATCTAGGATGGTGTTTAGCATATAATGAGTTCACTAAACATCTCTTGAATGAATGAACAAACTATTCTGGAATGCTTCATTGTTTTGAAGGTCATAACATGTTTAATTTGGCTTAATATTTCAAACAAAACAACTTTCTTCCCCTTCCCTAAGGAAACAGTAATTATTTTGGAAGTATTTTGTAAATCAAACACTGTATCCGCCAGGATTACTTACTGTGTCACTTTTTAAATTACAGGATGCTAATGAGTGTTGGGTACAAATGATGCGTGTATTACAGCAGAAATTGGAAGCTATAGAGGATGATACTGTTAAAGAGGTAATTGAAATATATTTGTGTAGGCTTTGAGTTTCCATTCCATCCCACCCTAAAAGTCTTGAAATAAGTTCATCTTAATAGATAGACATGTCCTTGAATACTTGAGAAAAATGAATCTGTAGTTGGAATTTGACAGCTTGCATTTGACGCTTGAATTCAGTGTATTATTTATGAATTTAATCCATTGCGCTTACTGAGCATCTGTAGTTTTTTGGTAATATTTTTTGATCATTAGAAAGGTTTTGCAGACAGGGATTACATTTAAAAAAAACTTAAATATGCATTACTAAACTGGATTGTGTGGGAGGTGATATACATTAATATCCGTGTGAAGTAAAATTGGAATTTTTATTTCATCTAAATTTTTGCAGACAGATTCTTCATCTGCATCAGCAGTGACACCTTCTAAAAAGAAAAGTTTAATTGATCAGTTCTTTGGAGTTGAATTTGAGACAACGTATCCTTATGAGCCAAGATTCATATAAACTGTAATCATAATTTACTGAATATGAATTGGTATAAATAGTATTGTTGACTAGAGTGTTAGATAGGATATGAAGGGAAATTCTTTAGAGGTTTTTATGGTTAAAAAATATGGAAATTAGGAATTTGAAAAAATACTCATTGGAGTGATCTTGAAGTTTTTAGATAAATGGACTCTTTAAGGACATTCATTATTTTTTTCCTAAGAATATCTTCAACAGAATGCCTTGTTAATTCACCTCACAGAGAATTAATTTCTAATTGTATGGAATGGGATAAATCAGCAAAATTACATACATGGAAGGGAAGCAATTAATGAAACATGAATCTAGGAGAGCAGCATTTTCTAGATCGTGGGTAGATTTATCTTTGAGTTACTAAGACCATTTTAAGACTATAAATGCCAAGTTACTTGCTGAGAGTTTATCCTTTTTTACACATTCATTAATCCACATTGTTGGTAAGTGAATGAGCATTTTTAAGTATTGAAATGAATCTCAGCTGGGAGACTGAATCGTTTTAAATACCAGTGAATGATGTTATTAATTTTAAAAGCATTGGGATAAAGTATTTTGTTAGAGATTATATAGTAAGTTGAATGGCTGTTGGCATATTCCTTAACTTACTTTGCACAGCATGAAATGTACAGAATCTGAAGAAGAAGAAGTCACTAAAGGAAAGGAAAGTCAGCTTCAGCTTAGCTGTTTCATAATCAAGAAGTCAAGTATCTTTTTACAGGACTTAAGTTGGTAAGGACAATTACAGTTTATCCACATGGTTTGTGGATTCTTTATTTGCAAGTACACCTACTTGCTAACTTTTATTTGTAACCCCAATACTCATGGTTCTTTCATGGTCACCTGTAGACATGCACAAGGTGGCAAAAATTCTGAAATGTGTGACTCACACTGTCTCATCTGAGTTCCTCTGCCTTCTTGTTTCAGTGGAAACTAGTATGCATCTTTCAGTAATTTCAGTGCCACGTTTCTTGAATTTTTGTACTTTTGTAGGTGATCTTGCTGTGGATAGTGGCCTTCTGGCATGCTGCTGAAGTGCTGTCTGGTGTTCTAAGCGGAGGAGGGTGGTTATGGCCTTAAGGAGAGAATAACGTTGGTTAGATCAGCTTCATTCAGGGTTGAGATACAGTGTACTTGGCTGTGAATTCAGTGTTACTGCGTCAACAGTGTGTTAAGGTGTCATTACACAGCAAAAAGACTCAAAAAACAAGGCTG
Organism: Aepyceros melampus; assembly: GCA_006408695.1. Lineage (NCBI taxonomy): Eukaryota > Metazoa > Chordata > Mammalia > Artiodactyla > Bovidae > Aepyceros > Aepyceros melampus. The sequence continues at coordinate 66,029 of SJXQ01006446.1, forward strand.
TATATTGATGGGTTGACAAAAATGTTATGACCAGAGGCTCGAAGGATTTGTAATGAGGATATATTAATTCTGGTGAGATAGACACTGGGGTTGGCCCGTGCAGATGAGGGCCTGTAGACATTCTGTCACTGCACTAGGATTGCAGTTGAGGCCCTAGAATTTAAGTGACTTTATTGGTTTGTGGCAAAGCCAGATCTAAAACTTGCTTCTCTCACTATTCAGTTAGTTCTCTCTCCCCACTGCCATACTAAAGAACCTATTCTAGTGGGCACATTGATAAAACAGAACAATTTTGTTTGCCTGTCATTTATTTGATAGTTTGGGGGAATATGTACATCTCTCTTAATTTTTTTCTTTTTTAAACTTTGGCTGCACCGTGCAGCTTATGGGATCTTGGTTCTCCCACTAGCAATTGAACTCATGCCCCCTTGACAGTGAAAGCTCAGTCCTAACCACTGGACCACCAGGGAATTGCTCAGTATTCCTAAGTATGTACATCTTTGAAGGATAGGCAGTGAATTGGGGCAAGTTTCATGGCATCAAAATGTTAATTGGAGAGTGTGGGATAGAATGTTTTGACAAGGACTTTCCAGGATATTTTTAAAATAATTTTATAAAATTCAATGAAAGCTAAGTATACCTGGAACATCTTGATGATGGTGGATTGATGATAGTAATACATAGTTAACCTGATCAGTAAGCTCTAGTACATGGGGATGCAAAGAATTGGACATAACTGAGCACATGTTAAAAATTTTACAAAGTGCCAGATATGCTTTCATGTATCATGAGATGTTAACGTTAATTGTCTTGATATTTGTAGATGCTTTGTCATCATTGGTTTTATCCTTGAGTAATTTTGCTCCACATTTCTTTTACCTCTTCATTGCTGAGTAAACTTGGTTAAATGTTAAAAACCTACTCCATAGTGATTCCTTTCGTAATGTGGTTAGTAAGTGTTAAAAATCAAACCTGGAACAATTTTTATGTGAGTATAAGACGATTCTTGCTGCTGTTGCTGCTTAGTCACTCAGTTGTGTCTGACTCTTTGCAACCATGTGGACTGTGGCCTGTGAGGCTTCCCTGTCCATGGGATTTTCCAAGCATATGGCAGCGGGTTGCCAGTTCCCACTCCAGGGGATCTTCCTGACCCGGGGATCAAACCTGAGTCTCTGGCGTCTCTGCACTGGCAGGTGGATTCTTTACCACTGCCGCCACCTGGGAAGCCCCCAGCATGCTTACTAAGCATAGACTGTGTACCAAATAGTGCTCCAAGTTTTCTTCACGTTTTAACTCGTGTAATCCTGACACCAGCACTGCAACGAAGTGCTGTCATTCCCAGCACAGACGATGCCCAGAGGGGGACCTGTGCTGCTCCGTGTCACCCAGGCTGAAGGATGGAAAGGCAGACACTGGTTAGAAGATGCAGGGGCTGAAGGCTTTCCCACATCTGTTAGATTAACAGGTTTTCTGTGTTGTGACTTTTTTCAAATTTAACAATAATTGATTGGTTCTGGAAGGCTAGCTATATAAAACATAAAGAACAAGAGTTATTTACATTCTCTTCCTTTTCCTCTAATACAAATATTCTGACAATCCATAAGTAGAAGAATACCATGAAAGGTTTCCTTATGTTGTATAAAACACAGTAGAAACTCTCAGAATCTGACCATTTGGATCATAAATTAAAAGACTCAAATATGATTTACATTCTGAAGCGTTCATGCAAGTAAAGACAAGTTATTTTCATGCCTTTTAAGAATGAAACCATTTCTAAAAGCCTTCTCACTTTGTCTTCATTCAGAGTATTTCTCAGGAGTATAAATCTGTTGACGTACTATATATTATCTATTAAATAGTCCTAATTTTTCAAAGAATTAAAGATATAATTCTATATTGCAGAAGACATTTTTTAAATGTTTGGTCTTCTGTTCTTTTTTAGCGACTTCAGGAAGAAATCACCAAACAGTCTCCAACATTGCAAAGAAATGCTTTGTACATCAAATCTGTAAGTTTTGGAATCCAATTCCATTTAATCGAAAGGTTGGTTGCTGGTTAATATTAATGTTACCCAGACTTTGTTTTTACCAAACTGAGGAATTAGAAACTTGTGTGGCATTTGCATATTACAGAATTTCTTTCCATTTTCTCTCCTTAGTCAAAGATCAGCCGGTTACCTGCTTACTTAACTATTCAGATGGTTCGATTTTTTTACAAAGAGAAGGAATCTGTGAATGCTAAAGTTCTTAAGGTTAGTAATAAATTTACTATAATAACTATAATTTTTTGAAGGTAATTCTTTATTTACAATAGATTTCTTTATTCTTTTAGAACTCACTTCAAAATACTATAAATAGAGACATTAGACAAGTGGTTATTAATCAAGAATATATATTGGAATTGTCTATTTTCCCTTTTCTTTTAACATACACGTGCCTGCCCCTCAGCCCTGTCCAAGCATCTGATTAAGTGGGGCCTCAGGTCTTATGTTTTTCAAGAGTCCCAGGTAATTCTGATGTATACCCTCCTTTCCCCAGTAGTACCCTAGACCAGATCTCAGTTGCAGAGATACCGGTCCAGTAGGTTTGGGGACATGAGTGGGCTAAGCAGCAATATAACACACTGTATTCTATGGGATTCCTTTCTTCCAGGTGAAAGGAAATTGTTAAATTACTGGTGCCCAAAGAATAATCATTTGATGTCAGAGCAAGCCTTATGATTTGTCCATTTCATTGAGCTGTAGGTCTGCAGTGTATCCACAGGGTCTCTGATCCTTCGGGAAGGGGTATATAATTTTAACCTCTTGAGCTGAATTTAGTTAATACATTTTCACATATACTTAGGGTTGTATAAACAGGTTAAATGTAGGAGTAATCTGCTAGTTTATTATTTCTGAAATGCTTCATTTGTTTAAACTTTTGGTAGCTCCTCTGTAGTTAGTTTGATGGGTTAAAATATTTATGGAGAAGTTGAAAAGAATTTTTGTCTAAAAATTAGGGCCAGATTGAAAATAAGAACTATATTTTCAACTGCATGGGTCTCCACATGATTTTTACAGGTCTTATGTTCAGCTTTATTTGAATATGAAAATAGTAATGTAAAAGTGTGATAAATAGTTTAAATAACTATCTTTTAAATTGTTTGCACTTTTTATTTTTGTCTTGTATATAGGATGTGAAATTTCCTCTTATGTTGGATGTGTATGAACTATGTACACCAGAACTTCAAGAGAAAATGGTTTCTTTTCGATCAAAATTCAAGGATCTAGAGGATAAAAAAGTAAATCAGCAGCCAAAGACAGTAGGTTCTTATTGTTCATTTTCTAACCTTAACATGTTTATCTTTACTCTGTGTTCAGTATTCACTTTATATTGTTACTCTGTTAGTAATAATGGGTGAATCTGTGTTTGGCATTTATACAAATCCTACATGTATTGGTAAAGCCCTTAAAGTTTTAGATATATTTTAGCATAAGGAAAAGGACTCTAGTTATGCTGAATGGGTCCTTTATGATAGAATGAACATAGTATTTCTTTTTCCTCTAAAATCTGCAGCTTATATTCTTTAAAATTTATTTTCTCAAAGCATTTCACATAACATCTTGCCTTGTAAAATTTAGTGTATTTTATTATTTCCTTGTAAGACATGACATTATCTCCATTTCTTAAAATGGATTGGTATTAAAGAATATTGCTTCCTTTATTGCCCACTGTGACAACTAAAGTTGTGTCTTTTAATAAGTGCTAATGGTATGCCTGTAACTGTTAAAATTATAACCTTAGCAACTTTATATTTAATAAATTACGTATTTTAAATTCAGAGAAGGCACAGCTAAATTATGTTTTCTTGAAAAGGAAAAAGATATTTCCTGGTAACTAGAAATATTTCCAGTGTGATATTACATACCAAATTTTGAAATTCTTCTGCAGGTTTTGTTTGTGTATTAAAAGCAATTTTTAAAATTAAACTTTGAGATAATTATAGAATCACATGCAGTTGTAAGAAATAATAGAGTTCCTCATTTCTTCTAGTGGTAACAGCTCGCAAAACTATAATATAATGTCATAAGTGGAATATGGACATTGATATGGTCTAGATGCAGTACCTTTTTCTTATCACAAAGATCTCTGTTGCTGCCCCTTTGTAGCCAAGCCCACTTTCCCACTACCCCCTTCATTCTTATCAGCAATGTCTTGCCAGTCTGTTTTCTTTGAATTCTTGCCAGAATTTGGTAGTGTCACTACTATTTTAGCCATTTGTGTAGGTTTGCAGTGATGCTTGATGTGGCCGGAAGGCTGGTGATGTTGAGCACGTCTTCATGTTTCTTTGGCATCTGTGTCCCCTCTTTGATATCTCTTCATATTTTCTGTGTGTGTGTTAGTTGCTCAGTTGTGTCCAACTCTTTGTGACCCTATGAACTGTAGCCCACCAGGCTCCTCTGTCCTTGGAATTCTCCAGGCAAGAATACTGGAGTGGGTTGCCAGTCCCTTCTCCAGGGGAATCTTCCTGACCCAGGGGTTGAACCCAGGTCTCCTGAATTGCAGGCAGATCTTTACAATCTGAGCCACCAGGAAAGCCCCTTGTTTTTTACCCACTTGCCATTTGGTCTTTTACTCTTGAATTTTGGGAGTTCTTTATATTCTAATCCTATGTCAGATACATGGTTTCTGAATATTTTCTCCCAGCCTGTAGCTTCATCTTTTCATCCTATTAACAGGGTCTTTTGAAGAGGAAACTTTTTTTAATTTTGTTATAATTCAATCTGTTTTTTTCTTCAGTTACTCTTGCTTTTAGTGTTATATCTAAGAAACCATTAGCTTGTCACAGGCCATGAAAGTTTATGCTTATGTTTTCTTCTAAGGTTTTCATAGTTTCTCTGGTTAGGCTTTTTGATTCATTCTGGGTTAATTTTTGTATGTGAGATGAGGTATAGGTCCAAATCCTATTGCGTGTGAATATTCAGTTGTCCCAGCACTACTTGTTGAAAAGACTATTCTCTTCCCATTGAAAGGTCTTTGCATCCTTGTAGTGAATCAGTTGACTATGATGTGAGTATATTTCTGGACCTGCAGTTTTTTTTCTGTTGGTATGTCTGTCCTTAGGCCAGTACTGCAGTCTTTTTCTTTTTTTTTTTAAATGATTTTATTTAGTTTTGACTGTGTTGTTTGTTGTTCCCTGGACTTTTCTTTAGTTATGGCAAGTGGGAACTACTCTCCAGTTGTGGTGTACAGGCTTCGCGTTGAAATGGCTTCTTCCGTTGCAGAGCACGTGGGCTCACAAGTTACAGTTGCTTAGCGTCAGGTGGGATCTTCCCAGACCAGAGATGGAACCCATGTGGCCTGCACTGCCAGGGGAATTGTTTACCACTGAGCCACCAGAGAAGCCCAGGACTGCAGTCTTGATTACTGTGGTTTTTCCTTACTTGTAGTAAGGACTATAGCAAAGTACGAAACTTCCAACTTTGTTCTTCAAGAGTGTTTTGATTTTTCTGAGTCCCTTTTATTTCCATATTTATTTTAGGATGAGCTTGTCCATTTCTTAAAAAACAACTGGAATTTTGATGGAGACTGCTTGAATCTGTAGACTGATTTGGGGGGTATTTCCATTTTATAGTATTAAGCTTTAGAATCATGAACTCACTATATCTTTTGATTTATGTAATTAAGTTTTTCAACAGTCTGGTAATTTTCAGTGTATATTTCTTACACTTTAAATTTATTTGTAGCTATTTTATTATTTTTGATGTCTTTGTAAATGGCATACTTTTTCCAATTTCATTTTTGCATTCACCAATTGATTTTTGTATATTGATCTGTAGCCTCTACTTTGTTGAAACAGTTTTATTCACTTTTTTTTTTTCCTCTTTTTTTTTGGGAGATTGTATATAGAATTGATGTTGTCTCTTAAACGTTTCGTAGAATTGTCTTGGTCTGATAATCTTTGCTTGGAGAGTTCTTTTTCAGGAGTTCTTAAGTTAAAAATTCAACTTTAGTTATGGGCTATACAAGTAATTTATATCATATTTGGTTTGTGGAATTGTTCCATTTCATCTAGCTTGTCAGTTTTACATGTGTAGAGTTGTTCCTGTTATTCAGGTGTTTGTAGGGTATGTAGTGCTATCCTGTTACATTCCTGATACTGGTAATTTGTTTTTTTTTTTTCTTTTGTCAGTCTTCCTAGAGGATTGTCATTTGTTTGCTCTTTTCAAAAAACTAGCATATTGTTTCATTTTTTTTTCCTGTTTTTTTGCATCTGATTGCTTTCCACTTTTATTATTTCCTTTCTTCTTGCTTTGGGTTTATTTTCCTTCTCTTTCTAGGTCCTTAAGTTGTGAGAACTTTGGTTTTTTACTTCAGACTTCCTGTTTTCAAATATTAGTGGTGTAAATTTCCCTCCTGGCAGTGCTTTCAAGTTGTGTCCTAACAAATTGTTGTATTGCATTTCTGTTTTCATTATGGTTCTTATATTGTAAATAAATTTCCCTTGAGACTTCCCTTTGACATTGGGTCATTTAGAAGTGTCTTGTTTAGCTTACATGTGTTTGGAAAATTTCCTGTTACATTTTCCTTCTGGTTGGGATCTATCTCGGTAGCTATTCCCTGGGCACTTGAAACGAACATATATTTTACTGCGTTGAGGGAAGTATTTTGTGCTGTTGATTAGATCCAGTTGGTTGATGGTGGTGTTGGATTTTCCTATAACCTTGCTGTTTTCTGTCTAGTTGTTCCAACAGTTGTTGAGGAGTGGTGAAGTCTTCAAGGAAAATTGTGGGTTTGTATGTTTCACCATTCGGTTCTGTTAGCTTTGGCTTTTCGTGTTTTCTGTTACTTGGTGTGTACACACTTAGGATGGCTGTCTTCTCGGTGGAATGATTCTTTTATTATGTAGTGTCCATCTCTTTATTCTTGGTAATTCTCTTCGTTCTCATGTCTGCTTTGTTTGATGTTCATTTTTCCATTTCTACTTTTGTTAATATTTGCATGATACATCTTTTTCCATTCTTTTACTTTAAATTCGTCCATATTATTTTTGAAGGTAGTTTCCTATATTTTGCCTTCTGTTCTGCTTTTTGTTTCTCTTTTTTCCATACTTGTCAGTTATGTGAACATTTTTTAGAATTCTAATTTGGTCTGCATATGATGTTTTTCTAATGTGTTTCCTTGTGTAGCTTTTTTTGTAGTTGCTCTAGGTGTTTAATAGCTATATAAAGGAGTGGTTGACCTAATTTTAAGATGCCTTTTTAAGATGCTTTGGCTTCTTGTCACTTTAGCTGTCACTTAAATCTGCTGGCATTGTCTTCATTATCATTATAGATTTTAAAGAACTTTGTGTCCATATGCCTAAATAAGTTGTTTGCATTTGTATTACATACTGGAATAGGTTGAGGCAAGGGAGTTCCCACCAAAGATTCTTGTCTAAAGTTGTGAATCTTTAATTTAGGTAAGTACTTGCTGAATTAAATAGTACATTTGGACTGAAGTGGCAGGTGGCCATGCTTAGTAGATTTAATATAATTTGCTGTATTTCTGCTTCTGTTTTTGTGAGGCAGCTCTTTACCTCACCTCCATGGTTTGATAGTGTGGGCAAAGCGGCAGAATTGTCTTTTTTTCTACCCTAGAACAGTGTTTATCTGGACTCTATTCACTGATGTGCTTCGGTTTAGTGGTTTGAAGTTGGTCCTGTAATCAGGATCTGCTGCTCTACCTATGAGATTGTATATTGTTTAAAAGTAGGAGTTTGGGATTTACAGTTTGATGCTGTTGTTGCTGCCCTGTCCGACTCTCCACGACCCCAGGGATTGCAGCGTGCCAGGCTTCCCTGTCCATCACCATCTCCCAGAGCTTGCTCAGACCCATCCACTGTTTGTGACACTGTCCAACTGTCTCGTCCTCTGTCCTCCCCTTCTCCTTCTGCCTTCAATCTTTCCCAGCATCAATGTCTTTTCTAATGGGTCGGCTCTTCAGATCAGGTGGCCAAAATATTGTTAATTGTTGTTATATAATTTTAGCACTGTGTAAGGGAGATCATATTTGTCCTTTGTTTTGCCTTGGTGATTTGTATTATAGATAATAAATGTTTGTGGAGATATATACTCAGAATATAAATTTTAATTCCAGTACCATGAAAATTAAAAAAAACTTTTTCCCCTCAGGGTGACAAAAGCAGTAGTCCCCAAAAAGAAGTTAAGTATGAACCCTTTTCTTTTGCTGATGGTAAGTGACATTTTCATTTCAATTGAGTTTTATTGTGTGTAGGCTTTTTTTTTTTTAAATTTACTGTCTTGCCACATAATCTGTTTCAGATACCAAGCTTTAAAAAAGTTGTTTCTTAAAGTATAATTTACCTTAGTATGAGACAGTAAAAAAATCACTTTTCAGTGAATATATGTTCTGTAAACGATAGCATACTCATCTTTCATGAAGCTTTAAGTGCACCATAGTCTCTTAACTGGATTTTAATAATAAGGTAGTATTCTGTAGGCTAAACTTAAGTTGTTCTTCCTTGTTATTTGAGAAAGCACGTATCTGTTCATCTCTAGTATTACTGGATTTATGTCTTTCTTTAGACATTGGCTCCAATAATTGCGGATACTATGATTTACAAGCAGTGCTAACACATCAGGGAAGGTCTAGCTCTTCAGGCCATTATGTATCATGGGTGAAAAGGAAACCAGGTAAGATTCTCTCTTTTTTTTTTTTTTTTTCAATTGTTGCATAGTGTTTGACAAGTTTAAATTTTTTAGCACATTTATTCTGAAAAATTTTTAATCTCAGAACCTCTTTTACATTCTTTGATTATTGAGGATTCCAAAGAACTTTTGTTTATAAGAATTGTATCTTTAATATAGTTACTAAAATAGAAAACTGAGAAATTCATTTTAGATTGCCATTAATGAAGTCATTACATATTAACACAATTTTTGACAGATTAGTTGTTTAAAAAATATATTCTTTTTCACCGCGCTGGGTCTTTGTTGCTGTTCAGGCAGGCTGTGGAGCACATGGGCATGGTTGCCCCACAGCGTGTCTCCCCTAACTAGCGATCAAACCCATGCCCCCTGCATCGGCAGGCAGATTCTTAACCACTGGACCAGCAGGGAAGTCCAAGTAACATTTTAAAAATAACAATCTTTTCCAAAACAGAAAAATATTTAATGATGTTGATTTACATTTTTGTGAGTTTGTTGGGCTGAACAGGAGGCAGCTGGATTCTCCTGTTTCTGCTTCTGTCTTCTGCTGCTTTTATCACACACTGTGTAACCTCTAAAGAATTCCGAAGCACTCTTTAGAGAATGGTGTGGGTGGGGAGGCAGATGCTTTAAAAGTGTTATGAAAATAATTGTAATCCTCATGGAAACCCCAAAAAGATCTTGTACGTGCGTAGTCCCTGAACCACACTTTGAGAACTGTTGGTATGGCAGATGGAATACTACTGTGCCTAAAACTCCTCAATACTTTTTTTGCAACGGAACTCTGAAAAAGTCATCTAGGAGATAAAGTCTGTGTTTCTGTCTCACACTAGATGAATGGATCAAGTTTGACGACGACAAGGTCAGCATCGTGACACCAGAGGATATCTTACGACTTTCTGGTGGTGGAGACTGGCACATAGCTTATGTTCTACTCTACGGGCCTCGCAGAGTGGAAATAATGGAAGAGGAAAGTGAACAGTAATCTTCATTTTAGCTATTTATGCTTGGTGTGAAATAAATGTTATTTGTTGATAATTTCTATAACCCAGAGCTTTGGAGGAAGATGTTTAGGTGGTTTTGTGTGTTTCCCCTCATGTGGAACAAGAGAGGGCAGAAGCAGACCACTCTGTGTTATCGACCTAAGAAATTACAGAAAAGAGAAAATTGCCTTTGGACTGTGCTGCCCTGTGTAAAGGTGGCAGGAAGAACTTTTTAAAAAGCTTATTGCTTGGATTAATTTTTAAAAATTATGAGTTGAAATGCCTTTCAACCATTATTACCTTCTGTGATAATTTTTCTGTCTTTTTCAGCCCAAGATTCAGCAATCAGATTTATTGCACACCTATTACTCTATTATTTGTTGTTCTTGCATGGTTCAAACCACCAGTGATTCAGTAGCTGCCCATCCTTTGCCTTATCTAACACAAATGTTGCCAGGAAGGTGGAAAGGAAGGAAGTTTGATCTCATTGTGTAACTCAGTGCTGCGTCCCCACCCCCATGGAAACATGGGTACAATCAAGTATTTGTCCAGCCTGACTGTTGCTGGCTTTTCATGACTTTAAAATAAATTGTGATCAAATAATAGTACATTTGATTATACATTTGTTACTGTGTCTCTGATGTACTATGGTTTGTACATTGAACTTTGCTATGGTTTTGTAGTAATGAACCTTAAAATGTTGACAAGCTCCAGTTGCTTATTTTTAGAAAATGAGGATATTTAATAAAAAAAGAAAAAAGAGGGACTAACAGCTTTTGACCTCAAGTCTTTTGTCTCTTGGAGCTTGGCTGAAGTTCAGATATGTTTAATACTATTATAGTTTCTGCAGATGGTCAATTATGCTCAAGCATCTATTTGAAAATAGTATCTTCTTCACCTGCTAGCCTGTTTAAAAAGAAACACAAAATTGTGAAAGTAACAAGTTCTTTGGATAATGAATGCAACCATGTTTATCAGATCTGTTCTTCAGCTCAGTTGGGTGTTTGTTTCTACTCTGTCAACTCCCAACTTTGTATCTCAAAATTTATACCAGTGATTTTTAGTAGAAATATCAAGAATATGAGATTCTGCAGTATATGGTAGATTTTAATCCCCTCTAATCAGTTCATTTTTGTTTTATTGTGAGTGAAAGGATAGGATTCAGCTAACTGTCTTATTTTCTGAGTTAGATATTTATAATAAAGTTGTAGGGATTATCATGAAATCTCTATCTTTGCTTATGCTGTTTTAAAAGGCTCTACAGAGCACAGCAGTGACAAAAAAATGGCCATGTTCCTCTCAAGTTTGAACAATGTAATCTAAGAATACTTAGAGGATAAAATAAGCATTTCAGGGAAACTTACCTGTAAACAGCTGCTTCAGCTAAGCTTTAATACTGGCAGTCAGTCCTCCTCTTGCCTTGGAGAGAGTGCAGACAGGAAGGGGAGGATGCCATCATGAGAACTGCAGTGGTTCTTTGAACTATTGGCATGATGCTTGTGGATTGTGAACTTTTTTATTCACTGTCTTATTTTGTTCTGAACAACTCTGAGGATGAAAATTTAGCAATTAGGATTCAGATTTTATGATTTGGAGGATGCTGTAGCTACTAGGTCAGGTTGGATTAGAACAAAGTTATAGGAGCCTTTGTGGGATTAGCATTTTAAATTGTAATCTCTTAACTGTCATTATGATGAAACACTTGACTTCATTTTATTTGATCCAAAAAAGCATTATTCCAAAGATTTCTTGAAGTGTAAGAAATTGGACTTCTACTAGTGTCTTTTAAACTGTTAAAGTATTTTAGAATTCAGCCTCGTGTAGAAGATCTTTGAAAAGGAGAATAAGGAAAAAAAAAGTCGTGATTCTTGAACGTGCCTTACAGGCTGTGCGCCCCCCACCGCCCCGAGGCCCTTTTGAGACCAGAGCTGTGCTGGAGCACTGCTGGACTGGCCAGCAAGGGAAAGCCCCAGCAGGATCATTTACAGTGTGATAGGCGCTCAGACCACCCTCAGCATTTAAAACAGTGACGACCTAATCTTAGAGCCCTGAAGGTTAAGCTTATGTGGGATGGGAGAAGTAGACGGTCCGGGCCAGCCGTCACTCCACAGCACTGAGCTGTGTGCAAGGCGCTTTCAAACACGTCTCGTTGGAACTTCACAGCAATCCTGAGGTATGTAGCCCTGTTTTAAGTGACTTGAGATGTAAGTCCTGTAAGGATAAGAGAATTAGGTTTTATACTTCACCCCATTTTTTTTAAGGTTGGGGGTTGGCACATTTTTCTGTAGTGGGCCAGATATTTTCATATGTTTTAAGCTTTGTAGGCCATAAGTCTTTGTTGCAACCATGTACCTTTGTAGCATGAAAGGAGCCCATAGGTAGGGAGGACTTGAGTAAGGATCAGTGTGGCTGTGCCATGAACACTTTACTTATAGAAAGAGGTGGCAAGTGGACCACTGTTTGCTGACCCTCTGCTTTAAAGCATGTATGAGACTAGAGCAGTCATGCAGATTCAGAAAGTATTATTGCGGGATGCTCAGCAAGTTAAATTCTGTAACTTCATGGCATGCAGGAAACACCATGCCCCTGAACATTGCTAACTTACACATATATAATTAACAAAAATACTCTGGCCATTTCCCCAACTTTTCTCCCTAAACCCTGAGGTCAGTCATCAAAAGCCAACATACATTCTGTTTGTGGAGCACCAGCCAACTGTACAACTGTTATAAAAATGTTTATTGTTTACCAAAACCAGTGGACCTCTTATCAAATGCTGCTTGGTAACAAAACCTTATCACAGTTTTAATAATAATAAAAGTACGAAGCTAACTGTTTGTCTCATTGTCATTAGTTAGACTTTCTGCAAGGTCACTTAGCCCAGACTTGTTGAGCGCGTTGATGAGGTTCTCGGGCGTTGCGTGTACTCCCTCTTGGTCCTGCCAGGCAACGAGCAGCTGTTTGGCTCTCATCTTCATGTCTTCGCTGTCGCACTCGATCTGTCTAATTTCTGAGTCTTTCATTTCCAAGTAAAGAGCCAGGACCTTCCACTGTTCACCCAGTTTGTTGGCAAATACCTCTATTTGGTCCCCGTTACAGGTTTGTCTCGCCGAACATCAGGACCTAGAAAACACAGGGTAGGTAATTACGAACAAAGTGGGAGGACGTGTATGAGTCAAAGCCTGTAATGGGACACGGGGCCACTAAGACTTCAGTAAGCTTGATTTTAAAAGTAAAACAGTTCCTTTTTATATTTCCCCTGGTTCAATCCTTATGATCGTTAGGGATGTAAAACTAAAGCTGTTGCCTGTGTTATAATCATGAAGGCTTTCCCTGAAACCAGCGGCCCCCAATCTGAACCCCGAGAATTAAGAGGTATGAAGTGCATTCAAATGTAAGTGCTCTCCTTCCCAACACTTTATATTATTGTATAAAATGCACTATTGGAAAAGTTGTTATCAAGCAATGCTTTAGATTCCTCACTATAAGAAACAGAGCTGAGATAAACAGTAGAAGTTGAGAAGTAGATCAAATAACGTACCTCTCAACAAAGAACCCCAATCTTTTCCAATTTTGTAAAATAGCCAAGAAAATTCAATTCTTACTTTCATTTTCCTTCAGTAAAGCATCATTATCTTCCTCATCTTCATCCTCACCTGTTTTTATTTCTTCAGATGGAGGCTACAATGAGTAAAAGGAATGTCTTAGAGTACCAACTTCTAAAATCAGAGAAGTGCGGGTAGTTTTGATCTTACATAAGAGAGTCCAGTTGTGGGGCCCAGAACTTTCCCCCCCAAGAATGTTAAACATGAACGTCAGGTAAGGATCACAGTGGGACAGTGAACCTGGAGAAGAAAGGACGGGGACAACCAGAGGTTGGAAGGACCCCCTTCACCCCAGCCTGGGAAGGAGGGAGCCAGTAGGAAGCCTAGTGTGATGACTCGCAGGTACCCAGCACATATGTGGTGACAACAATCTAGGGCAGACCGGGGACCAACCATGTGCTTAACAACATGCTCTGAGTAACTCTTTGGTTGTTTGCATTCAGAATAGTTATTGCCATATTGTATTAGAAAAGAGAAGAGTAGGAAGATAGACCAAGTTACCTAACCCCTCCCATGGGCCCCGCCTGTGATAAAATAGAATGCATTGGCCAACAGGAAGAGTAACCAAAGTATGATAACTTTATATAGCATGTAAAGTTACTTCATCAGTTCATATATTGATACTTCCTATAAATGTATACTCGCATTATTTCCTCATTCTAAAACAACAGGGTTTGTGGATCATATTTTTTCCACGTGATTAAAGTGAAATTCAGCTCTTAGCTCAAAACAGCAACAGTAGTTTTACAAAAGAAGAGAACACCAACTGAAAGATAAAACACTCATCACTCCTACTTACTGGTAATTCCTTGGCTAGCTTTATTACCATGTTTTCGAGATATTCTGGCAAACTTTTAAACTGCTGGTTGGTTGGCTGGAAGAAGTGAGGGCTTCTCCGTGCTAACAGTCTTAGGGCTCTCCAACCATAATTTGAGTTGTTCACAGCCCTATAAAAAGAGACATCAGTCTTGTTATAGGTTATTTATAATTTTTATATTTTCTTCTAGTTAATGTACTTAGTTCACCAGATGAAACTCTATGCTCAGATCAGTAGCTGAAGGCACCATTCTTCTCACACTGACCATAGCCCTAAAGAACCTCTCAGCATGCAGTTCACTTACAAATAGAAACCAGCAGAGTCCGAAGGGGCAGGTTCATATGCAGCAAACACATTTTAAAAGTTTACAGACATTTAAAGGTCAATTAGTAGGCGTCCAGGACTGGGCAGATGCAGTGTGCAGGACAGAAGCCATCTGCCTCACCACTCAGAAAGACACTCGAGAGGCTCACTGCTCACTGCGTTTCTATCTTCACTGGCTCTGCCTCACCACTTAGAAAGACACTCGAGAGGCTCACTGCTCACTGCGTTTCTATCTTCACTGGCAGTGCTGCCTGCAGCTGTGAGTTTCACAATGCTTTATAAACCCAACAGATTTCACCATGTAATGTACTATCTGCTTTTTAAAAAAATTTATATAACGTTTGAACTTTCATTTGCTCAATATCAACCTTGGTGGATAAAAAATGACTCAAAACTGAAAAGGACACAGCTAGTAGCCCAGACCATAAACACTGACGCCAAGAAAGAATCTGCCAGATGCTCCCCTGTGGCAGTAACAGGTGGTGCACAGTATGGCAAGAAAGACTAGAGATCATGTTCCAGAAATAGGTGAGCCACAGAGAATCCAGAGCACAGATGTGTTCCATTTAGAAGTTTCTGCAAGGGATCTGGAAGCCCCCACAAGGTCTTGGAGTAGCTCATTATCAGTGGCTGTTGGGCATACCGTGAACTGAAGGGGAACAGAGAAAAGAGGTGACAGATGGGTTCTAAGGGGATCTTTCCACTTCTGACAGAAAGCATCATTCTAAGTTGCTTGTCAAAATGGGAATGGTCATTGAAATCAGGACATGGAGTAACGTGAAGCTGGCAGATAACCTCACTTAAGAGAAAAGTACTACTTGTATCATTGGTCTCCCTTAGTGTTCTGGTATATACGCAGTACTTAAGATAGAGGAAATCAGCTCGTGAGAAACATTACTTACTTGTATTCACTTTCGACCATGTTTTCAGGGTCTGCCTGTTCAATGGCTTCTTCGAAGAATTCCTCCAAAGTTGGCATGTATTCCCTGGGTGTTAAAATAACTAGTGAAGATCATGTGTGTGCTTAATACTCATAAAATGGAGGCAATAAAGATTCTAGTATTAACCGCACTGATTTACAACTGGATTACTTAGGAACTCAGATTTTTAAGGAGGTGACGCAAAACTAAACTTCTCAAGGAGACAGTGGAGGGCAGTGTGGTGCCCCCCCTGCCCCCCGGTTATATACAGTCTAGCCTGGAAGGGAACACAAAGTGCTGTGGGCTGCCACAGCGACAGTGCCGCTGCCGCAGAGGGCGGCCCGGGGCTTGAGAGCAGTTAAATTTGACCAGCAAGCAGGAGGTTTTCACATCCACATCCAGGGGTAATTTTTTTTTAAACCAGAACCAAACTGAAATGAGAACCAGACAATATGGTTTCACACTGAGTTTAGATTGTTACCATGGTGGCATATTGATTTTTAACTGCATCTTTCTTGAATTTGTCTTTAGAAATAAAATTTGATACACGCAAGCAGGCAAGACCCAAGAATTTGATCAGATGACATACTTGACCAAAAGATGGGTCTCTCCAAAGAGACTTAAATTTTGTCATATTGAAATAAGTGACTGATGACTTGATAAAGACATCAACTCTTTATCCAATTTTTAAAGGTGGTTTTCCATTTACAGTTATTATAAAACATTAGCTATATTCTCTGTGTTGTACCAAATGGCTATAATTTCTTGTTGCTGGAAGAGTTACTTGTTTTTTCAAATCTGCCTGGTCCTCTTTGACTGTCATGTTCCTTTTAGTTGCTTATCCTACCTGTTGATTCAGGTTTGTCGTTTCAGGTTTGGATGGTGAGCTTATCTTTAGACTTATCTGTAGAATCCCTGAGTGAATTAGGTAGAAGATGTGATTCCCCCTCCCCCTAGAAAAAGCTTTCTGCCATCCACCTGGGAGTTTTTAATTCACCCTCTTAGCTTAGGTTGTTCCTTCACACTGCTGCAGGTAGTTTAAGTTTAAACTCTGAGGCCACATAACAGCAGATATAGTTAGAATTCCTCAGGGAATACCTTTTTCTTTTTGGGCCCACATCTCAGGTGGAAGTGAATAAGCTCCTTGCTTCCTGTGCCAGTGAGCGAGTCCCTCTTCCTTCCGCACGGCCCTTTTTCTACAGAGTGTGTTGAGGGCCTCAGTGTCTGAGGGGCACTCAGTGACCAGTCTGCAGGCCTGAAGCCTGCCTTCTATCCTCTGGTGCTATAAAACCCACATTCTTTGTTTCCCAAAGTGGGACTCAACCTGCACTGCTCCCCAGCTACAAGTAACCGACCTGCAGTTCTTATTCCGATTTTTCATTCTCCCTTCTTTTGTGGATCCTTTCTTGTGATTTCTACAATTATTTTATCAGCACCTCTAGGTGTTCTATGGAAAGCTATATTCTGCTGAGCCGAAGTCAACCACAATAAATTTTAAAATTTCTTTTGAGCTCGCTTATAGCTGACAAAAAAACTCCATGCTAGTTAACATTTGAGAAAAGCAACACTTCATATGAAACATTTTAAACTTGCCTTGTCTCTGATTTACAGGCTTCCATGTTGTCAGGACAGAGATTCCAAAGCCTTGTTAACTCATCACTACAAAACACACAAAAATAAGTATGTTGTTTATGGATACCATTCTCTTATATGTTAAAGCTATAAAAATAGTTGGAGTAAATAGTGAATTTTGGGGTGGTGATGAGTTTTGATTATTACACTTTGGTATTTAGCAAATTTTCTATATGAGCATATATTTTATTAAGTAATAATAACCATTATCTTCTTTCTAAAATAATCTTCTTTCTAAAATAATGCAGTATAAAGAAAAGAACAGTTAACTGGAAGGTAGAAGAAATGAAAGGATTACACTACCCTGCAACAACCAGAAACGAGACGCATCAATCTAACAGCAAGTGGGTTGTCTGACATGGAAAATACGGCAGAACCTATAGCCACGGATCTTGGAAGCCGGAGACAAAACGGAAGTTCTGTCTTGTATGAACCCTATAGGCTAATCAGGTGTAGTTTGCTTTGGTCATCTATGTACACACCAAACACAAGAAACTTGGAAAAACACAAAACCTGGAGAGTTCCTAGAGCAATATTTTCATAATGTAAAAGCTTCTGTGATGACACCCCCGCTATGGAGCCAGGTTTACCTACTTGCCCATCAGAATTTTTTTGCTGGGCCCTTTCCCCAGGAAGTCCTCTGGCGCTGCTCTTTTCCGTACTGCTCTTGTGGGCTTGCTGTCTGACGTTCTGTGAAAACACACTGGGATTTCAGATGGATGGCAGAGATGGAACAGTGTTAAATGCACAAGAAAATTTAGTTACTGTTTTCTTCCTAAAGTACATGGACGCTTCATATTCTCACACTCATCATGAGGGGACAAGCGACAAGATGTGGGCACACAGCAAGCATTCTCCCCTCGATAACCACAGACGTAAATCAGAGCAGCTGTGTTTTTATAGATACAGTTCATACTGTTACATGACTACACTGACACTATCTGGATGTCATGTAAAATGGCCGTGTCACGCTATATTCTGAAATGCCTTTCTCAAACTGCTCGAGCTGAGTACACATTTACCTTTCTTTCACAAAACTTGGGCAGCCTTCATTTTTCCATGAGTTCCAGTTTTCTTCAGTGTTTAATATATGCTGGGGAAAATAAATTATATTTCCATAATGAAGCCTTTTGAGAGTTTACTCGGTGCTAAAAAGACTATGTAAATATAAAACACATACCTCTACCATCTTTGAAAATCTTTCTCCATCAGGGGGGTTTTCAGATAGTAGCTGTGATTAGAAAGAATATACTAAGCTTTCAACAACTTTCTGCATCATAGGAGTGGTTGTAGGCAGAGAACCAAGAAGTGTTTGTGGTCTTGTACCTGAGCTTAACTTTATCCTTATTTTCCTATTTGGGGCTGAAACAAAGAAAATTCTAAATTTTCATTTTGTTCAATCATGGGTTTGTTGCGTGATGAACTTACTTGATAAACTGATTTTGTAGTATCTTCAATCCAGAGTGATTGCTCATCAGTTAAAACATAGTTTGAACTAGGAAACAAAGCAATAAAAGCATGCTTGAGTTATGAGAATGTTTATTCAACTTTAAGGTTTATCTACTGTCTGAAACACAAAGCATGTAACAAAAAGTGAACTGTACTGTAAACAATGCCAAAAATTACCACAATGAGAACAATCACAATGAAATTGTAAGAGAAAGTTCTTGTATTTTATTCTTTAGAAAGATGGTTGGAATTGAAGCCATTAAAATATATAATGGGGAATAAAACATTCAATGAATCAATCTGATTAACTATGAACAGAGCAATGACTGTTTTCTAGAATAAGTTCAATGTGGCATAAAAGCCTCAGAGAAAATATTAACATACTCCTCTCCAAGATGCAGTCAAATAACTCATACTGTGTTCCTTTCAAATGCATTCTAAATGTAATAAATGAAACCCCCAAACCCTAGAGAAGGCGAAGACAGACCCAAACTGTTATTAGCAGCTGCCATTAGTTCAGCTCTCACTGTGTACTAGGTTCTCGGTAGTTTATAGCCATCCAATGAATACTGATAATACCAGGATCTAAGAACTCACACATTATTCATTAAATTTTCAAAACGAGGAAATGTGCCTATGTTAAACAGACTACAGGGGCTCAAAGCTTAGGTCTGAAGCTTAAATTCAAACCCAGGTCTGCCCCTCATTTCTACTATGCCATACCACACCTCCACAACAGACAAGGATAATAACACCTTTCTTTGAGTGCTCCCTATGTGTTACCTTAAAATTACAAGTCTGAAAGCTGAAGTGCGGCTAGTGAGTGAGGAAAGTGGGATTCCAAACCAGCAGGAAGAAAGCCACGTTCTTTATACAACTGACACAACACTGCCCTACACACTTCCATCCAGTTCCGGGGAGCTCTGCCTCAGGGGCGCGTGGGACAAGAAGGATGGGCTGCACTAGAGGAGGTGCGAGGCCGACAGCAAGGGTCCTGAACAGGTTTCTGAAGAGCCCAAGAAACCAGAACGCCTCCGTGCTTCAGAGATTTAATTTTTTTCAGTTGTAATGTCCTAGACAGTCCCACATCTGGAGAAAAACCATTATTGGCTGAGTGAGCAAATGAGGTTGGGAGAAGTTGTGAGTGAGGTGAGGAATAGCTCCACCCACGACAACTGAGAACTCTGGGCTGCCTGGCACTCACCGGGAAAGACACTGACAGCCTTTTCTCTAAATAAAATGAATTCCTTAGTGTCTTGTATCTTACAAAAGCCCTTGATTATCTAGTTTTCAAGGATGTGAGCCTTACAAATAAAATGAGCCCAGTACATTAAAAAAAAAAAAAATCAAATACATCAACAAGCAATCTTTCTCTTTGCTGTTTTTAAGCCATTTACTACCTATGTTAACTCACCTTTTGAATTTGACCTGCCCCTTGAGATACTGAAATAAAATGAGATACTGCAACAGGATGTGTCGTCGGAAGTTACTGTCACTCACTGTAAATCCATCAACTACTCCAAAAAACAAGCACAACACAGAACAGCACATTAAATTCAAACTCTGCCTAAAGGTACAGGTGATGCCTGCAGAAATGGAAGATTTCAACTCAAGAAACAGGCAGAGAACTCACTGTATGAAACCCATTACCACACAAGCCCCAGGGGAGTGTAGCAAAGGCTTCATTTAGAATTCTTAGCCAGTTATGCCATGAGATTTATGTCAGTCGTTAACAATGTTCTATCTGTGGTCCTGAGGTCAGAACAAAAGGAGACATATAAAAAAGTAAAGGCAAGAAAGAATGACATATAAAGAAACAGTGACCAAAGGGGGGTCCCCGTGGATAAACAGTGCCAAGAGATACAGCTCTTTGTAGCCCTAAAAGTGCCTGCAGCAGGGTGGGTGCTCAATAGCAAGAAAATGAGAAGACTCAGAAATGAAGACTCACCCGTGAATAAAACGGACTGCTGTATTTTAGAGAAAATCATCACACCTGTATTATCACAGGATCTCAATGAGAAAGGACTTGAAGGTCATTTGAGGAAGCTCTTCAGCAACACTGCCACCTAGTGGTCGCCCTGTAGGATGACCTCAGTGATGAAGGCATCCTCGGATCACTCCCTGGAGGCTGAGGGCAAGCTGCTGCTCTCTGTCCGTCCTCCGCCGCAGTGTCTGCCTCACCATCACCCTGTTCACGACGGACCTCCTACACACCTGCCCATGCTGTCCTGACCCCAAGACCTAAAGCAACAATGGGAGGTTGCCGTCTTCTACAGGAATAACCAGTGAGACTCTTGACAGCCCCTGGAACCCGTCGCCAGCTCCAGGTCCCAAGTTCCTTGGGAGATGCCTCCATTTACTAACCCAGCAGCTGGGCTACACCACCTCCAGGCATCCTCTCCCATTCTGACCTAAAGATGAGAACAGTCACTAGCTGGGGCCTGGGGCAGGTGTGCAGGTCAGTCATGTGAGCAGAAGAAGCAGGCACTGCCGGCAGGGGACGGACAGAGCAAGAGAACAGCATCCTGGGAGACCTGGTCACGCGGCAGCCAACAGTCATTAGCCATATTACTCACCAGCCACTTCTCCAGGGCCGGCTCTTTTCAAGCAAACCCCATGTCTTTTCAGTTATCATATTAACCGTCCCTAACCAGGAAGCTGAACGGCATGCTCCCAGCCTTCCCTTTCTCCAGCGCTGCATGACTCTGTCTCCACCTGGGCTCAGCTTCCTGACCTCGACGGCACTGACCGTCACCGCCCCTTCTACTTGGTCCCCCACCACCACGGCCCCAGCCAGGCCTGGCTGTCGCTCACAGACAGCCCAGCTCTGAATTCTTTACTCACGAGCTCCTATCCCTCCTGGTCTGCCACTCAACTGCCCAATGTACTTAATATTTGGACTTTACTGAGAACTTATGCTCCCTGAACCCTTACTTTCTGCATATCTCTAAGTCTCATCCTGTTTTTACTCTAACCCTATTTTAGTCTACACAAAGGGTCAGGAAACGTTTCCTCACCGTGCCAGAGAGTAAATACTTTCGGTGATCTGAGTCGAGAGGTACGTCACGGATAGTGTGCAGGCACTTAACACAAACATGTAAAATGGTAAAAACAAGCAGGAGGTGGGCCAGATGTGGCCTGGGAGCTGCAGTCAAGGGATAGCTGCCCTAGACCACACGGTCTAGCTCTTCAACCACCTTCTTGCCAGCTTCTTTCATACCTTCGTCCCATACTTCTATCACATCTACCAGGCAAAAGGGCAACTTGGATCAAACCAACTGTTGATCACCTTCTCTATCCTAATACTGAGGCTCCCCATCGAGGCTGCAGGTACAGGTGCTTCAAAGAAAATACAAATCTCACAGCCATGCAGACGGAACCACCGCTATGCTACTGTCTCCAGTTTAGAAGTCCCCCTGATCTCTAATTCACCCTCCAAGGCTTCTCCACAGCGACTGTTTCAACCCCTGCACTTAGCAGAATACTACTTGCAACCCAGCCCTCTCGCTCTCCGTGGGTGACCACCTCTACCTTCAACGAGGAGAAAAACTCACTAAACTGGATGTTTCCACTGCACCCATGTCCTCGTTCGCCTCGCTCCTCTGCCACAACATCACCACTGAAGCTGATCCTTCTGTCTGGATGTCCCATCAGTAACTACCCTGGTGCTTGCCTTCAACTCTGTCTTCTTTCCCACTGAGCATTTAATAACTTCTCTCAGCAAGATCCCACAGCCTCACCTTCTCCTCCCTGAAGAGCAAAGGTTCTTGAAAGAACTGGCTACATTCAATGCTCCCATCCAGTCCTCAGCCTGCCACAACCCGTGGGGCACTGCGTCACCAACCCATGGGAAATGTTTCAGTTAAGATCACCAATGACTTACTTGTTACATGCAGTGAACACCCTTCATAGTCCTCATCCTGCCTGATATGCCTCGCTTCCATGAAGTCACATCATTTTAGTTTTCCTCCAATTCTCAATCTTCTTCCTCTCCTTTCTTCCTTCTCCTTCAAGTGCTGATTTTCTTTAGTATTTGGTTTCATGCATTTTTCTCCTTCTAGTCTACACTCTCTTTTTAAATTACCACATATAAGCTGTTAACCAAACTATATACCATATCTATACTTTCATCTTGCTCAGCTCCAGATCTGTGTTCTCAAGAAGCTACCTCACATCTCATCTGAATGTCCCATTGACAATCGATCCGATTTTCCATTCAAAATAAAACACAACAGTTTCCCCAACAAAGCCTACTTTTCTCCAGTGTTGGCTAATTCACGGACAGGCTCCACCACTCACCTATTTGCCTAAACTACTCCAGGAAGACTTCCTGGAAAAAGCAGCAACCATGAACCACAGGAGCAAACCTAAAATTGGAGCACATGTATATGGGAAGGAAGAAATAGGAGGAACAGACTGAGGCAAGACCCTGAGGAGTTCAGTCTGGAACTCCTGGCTTGAAGAAACAGGCACTGTTTAGGAACTTTTCATCTACCTTGAGCTTTAAAAAAATCATCTTTTCCACATGTACTTTTTATGTTGGATGATAATTTTTTTTAAATAAAAAAAAAAAGATTGAAAACAGGGGTCAACAAGACATTGAATCAGATGGGCAAGACTAGTTTGATCATTTAAACTAACTGCTTCACACTATCCTTAAGAAAACAAGGCCTCAACAAGTTAAAATGACCCCTGCGATGACCCACATAGCAGTTAGTAAGAGGTAAAACTGAAACACTCAATTGTATTCTTTCTTCCACAATATACATTTTCTAGTTCTACTTTTCTTCAGTTATTTTAAAAGTTACACATTTACATGATGCAATGGGTCAAATATTTTTTGTTGTCTTTGTTTTGTGAATAAAGGGCTGTTTATTGTCCTTAGTTTTTACTGTACCTCTTAGGCTCAGGCCTCAGCCTTCCTGATTATTATCCTAAACCTAAAAAGACTCAGGCCACTCTTAGCTATCCTTATGTGCCTTTCGGTCAATAAATTGTACCCGTAAAAAATATCCCTTTCTGCACATTTGAAAATTTTGATAAAAAATTAAAAAGCAAAATGATACCCCTTGTAAAATTAAACTGAAATATGAAATCTTCCATTTCTGCTACTTTAATACAAAATACTTAAAAAAATCTTTGCTAGAAAACAAAATATTAAGAGCATTCTCTTTGATCAAATTCTTAACTAATTTGTCATTACTAACACATGAGATCAAAATATCTAATTTTCAAACTATGGAGTATTTCTTAAAGTTCAAAAAGGCACAGTTAAGTAATACAACATTTACGTCTCACGATCCAATTACATATCAAACCCTAACGTTCTTAGTTGTTCCACGTTTGTTAAAGAAACAGAGTATTATCGAAACTGCTGATGCCCCTCTCACTATGGCAAGCACTGCAATGTATTTGGTGTTGATGATTCTAACGCATATACTATTATATATACGAGGCATAAATAAATAATATATCAAGGTATTTTGCATGTTTTCAAACTATACTACATGCATTATTCTGCAAAAAGCTATGTTTCATACATTATTTTTGACATGTACAGCTTAACGCTTGGAGCTCTAGTTCAGGGATGGCAAATTTCTGTTACGGGTCAGTCTGTAAATTGTCTTAGGCTTTGTGGTTGTCCTGTCTTCACCACAACTACTTCTCTCTGTTGTCGCTGGGCAGAAGCAGCACAGACAACACGTTAAGAAATAAGTGTAGCTGGGAGTATTCTATAAATACTCATTTATAGAAACAACAGTGAGCGATGTGCTGACCCCTGTTCTAAGTCATCCATTTTCGGTGCTTTATGGAACTCAATGGGATAAAGATTTACCGTAGTTTACCACCCACCCAGTCTCCTACTTATCGACATTTGGTTATTTCCACCTTTTCACTCACAAACACACAGGTTACAATCAGTGAGTCTTTTGTGTGATTCTCTAGGGCCCACTTCTTAGAAAAGAAGTTTTCACTTTGCTCTTTATTATAAAATTGCTCTGCAAAGTGGCTGTTTTCAATTTATACTCAACTAGTGGAGAAGGAAATGGCACCCCACTCTAGTGTTCTTGCCTGGAGAAGCCCAGGGACGGGGCAGCCTGGTGGGCTGCCGTCTCTAGGGTCACACAGAGTTGGACACGACTGAAGCACCTTAGCAGCAGCAGCAGCAGCAGTGTCTGTACTAGCTCTCTGTTCCCCACAATTCTGTCAATATATTTTTTGTTAGGATATTTAAATTCTGCCAATTTGTTGTGTGACGTGATTATCTCATCATTTAAGTTTCTTTAGCTACTACAGATGTTTAGCATCCTTTCTAAGCTCATTAGCTATGCAGGTTCCTGTATCTGTAAGTTACTTGTTCATACCATCTTTCCAGTTTTCCATGTGGCTGTGTTTCTGTCAAAGGAATATTCAGGATAGTAATTGTTCTTGGTTCTGGATGTGGTGAATACCTTCTCCTAGTTCGTGGCTTATCTTTTCACGCTGTCTAGTTCTAATTCTTTTTTCTTCTTTATATCTGTACTGATACTTACTCTCTGTTTTAATTATTAGACCTTTACAGGTCTTATATCTGACAGGGCAACCGTTCCCACCTTCTTCTAAATTTTCCTAGTTACTCTTGGCGTTTGCTTTTCCATAAAAACTTTAAGATCAACTATTCAAGTTCCTTTAAAGAGCCTGTTTGGATTTGATTCAAAACACACTGGATTTATGGACATATTTGGAGAGAAGTAGCACTGGGTCTTCCTATCTATAAATGTCATCAGAACTCTTCAATTTTATCATTTTCTCCATGAAGATCTCTCCCAGGTATTAGTGTTCACTGCTGTTTTAAACAACATTTTGTTAACAGGAACACTATTGATGTTTCCTTTTGTAACTTTGCTTAATCTTCGTCAACTGAAACAGTCTGTTGGTTCTCTCAGATTTTCTTTGTAGACAATTCTATTGCCTTCAAATACAGACAGTGCAGTCTTTTCTCTCCGAGGCATATACAACTCTCGTTTCTTTTCTGTTTTCTCTTACTGAAATGACTAGGTCCTCCATTACAGCACGGAACAGAAATATGGTTGGTAGACACCTGTGTCTTGTTCTTGAAATTACTGAGAATTCTTTTGAATTCCCTTCTGATTTGTTTTTGTAATTAGTATTAGTTATTAGTCTTTATTTTTTAAAAATAACTACAGTTGATTTATTAGTTTTTACAATATATTTTTCATCTCTATTCATAAGTGAAATTGATATATACATTTTTTTCTTGTTCTGTCCTTATTGTGATTTCATTTAAAAGTTAACATTAATCTTATATAAGAACCTAGGTTGCTTCCTTTATTCCTTGAGGTACTGATAATATCTAGCTAAAAAAATAAGGCCTGATGTAATTTGAAAGGTGTCACTTTGGTTACTATTTCCTTGTTCTATGTTTATTCTGGGTTTTAATTTCTTTGTGAATCCATTTGGCAATTAATTATTCTACAAAATTATGATTTCACTAGACCTAAAAATACAGCAGTTCAGAATATATCTTATACATTTTATTGTCCCTTCACTTCCAATTACTCCTATTTTTATTGCTAACAATGTTTATTGGTACCTTTTTATTTTTTCCTTGGTCAGGCTTGTTCTATGAGAACTGTCACAAAAATTCTTTTTATAATATTTTTCTCTTCAAGCTTTTGATTTTGCTGTGTTCTATAGCTTCTCATAGTTCATTAATTTGTGTTATTATCTACTTCTCTCAAGGCTTATTCTGTATCTTTTTGAGCTTATTAAATTCTCAGTCGTTCTTTCTTAAATTTTTCATTAGTGCATTTCAAGTAATATTTTTACCTCTCACTTTGTGACCCACACGCATGACATAAAATACTTCCAATCTGCTGTATAACAACATATTTATAACAAATTTAGAATTTCCATTGTGATTTCCTCTAATTTCTGGAGAATGCTTTTCATGTTTCCATACATTCATATCTTTTAAAACTATCCTTTTCATAGTTCTAATTTAATTGCCTTGTGACCAGAGAATGTGTGTATTCTGCACAACAGGAAATCTCTGAAATACACTGAGACTCCCTTTATGACCTAGTACACAAATTTTGTGAACATTCCATGTGTATTCAAAACATTATCTTTACTTGTGTGTACAAGTTTCCATATATACATCAGGATTATTTTTTATTATGCAAACCTATCATATACCTGTTAATCTTGGTCTGCCTGAACCATCAGGTACTCAAGTTCATTATTGCTAAAATCTTCCAAACACCTACTAATCTTTAGTTTGCTCAACCCATCAGTTTTTGATGAAGGCACTTAAAATACCCCACTATAACTGTGGACCTGCCAATTCCTCATATTGTTTGAAGTTTTCCTGATATATTTTGAGGGTATTTATTAAGTGCAGGTAAGTGTATGATACCTTCTTGGTGGCTCATTCCTTTAATATGCATTCCTTCATCCTACCTAACGTATTTTGCCTTAAATTTTATTTGTATTTATGTAGCTTTCTTTTTGTTGGTATTTGCCTGGTATGTCTCTTTCCACCCTAATACTTCACCTTTTTTGATCGGTTTTTACTTATAGACATCCTCCGCAGATGCAAATTATTATGCACGTGCGCTATATTCCAGTAGTTAAATTTCTCGTGTTCTCTTTTCCACGTAAGTTTAAAGCTTCTTAGGTCTATTTTTATTGCTTCTTAATGCAAACCAATGGAATTACAAAGCTTAGCTATCCACTGCAAGGAAACTAGAAGGGTAAGATTATAAAAGGCAAATCTCTTTAAAAGGAAACCACTATTCCCTGGAAGACAAACCAACAGCAATCTAGCACATGAATCTATTATTTTCTCTTGGGCCTTTGGTGATGTGGGCTTCTACCTGCCTTATCTGAGCTAGTTGAGAATGTTTACTTCAAATAAGAGTGCTTGTATATCATCTCCAGTTTGCCTAATAATTTCTGATAAAAATAATATATCCACTTTAATATTATTTTTTTTCTGTTGATTGATTAGCCTTTTCTTTTCTGTGAAAGCCCATGACTTGTCTGCCAGGGAGTAGGCAATAGGACATCAGTCTTTCTGATATAAAAGTAGTACTGCTGCAGGAGCTGCCTATTTCTCAATTAAAAAAATGAGTATACTGTACAAAACGGATCAACTGTGTACCCTGAGAGATTTCAAGGAAAACATAACCTTTCTCAAGTGTACTAAAGTTCTTTCTCCAATTATTTAAAGGGACCACCAAGTTCCTACACAATCCTGGGAAGTTGTTCAAGTGGCAGTGACCACCCTCGTTGTGAATATTTCTTTTCAAATGCCTGTCAGCACTTATAAAATATACTGACTTATGTTTTTGTGTAAATCCTGACTATGCAGTACCCTCATTTCTGGAGGAGCTAACATTTTTAATGGTCTTTTGCTATAGTTATTATTAATTTCTATTATTCTGGCTAATAACATAGTCACAATGGGTCATTTCTCATTCCAGCTTTATTCTTATCTTTATATCAATTAACCAGTCATCTCTGCCAATTCTTTTAGAATTTGTTCTTCTTTAGAATTAGGCTCCAGATCCAGAGCCTACATTGGCAGGGTTTTTTTTTTTTTTTTTTAACCCTACCTTTAGTCATGGCTGCTTGGCAGCCCCAAAGAATTTACTCTCTTATCTTGTTTGCATAACTATGGCTTGACTCACACATGGAAGGGATTCTAAAAACAAGAAAGAATGATGAGTATGCCCTAAACTTTCCACTATGTTCACTGATATTCATGGAACTGCCCTGCATCAAGACCCAAAGAGTACAAGAGTGTTACAAGAAAGATGGCAGCTCAGGCCTCCCATCTTGAGGACCGTTTCAGGTTGGTTTTATTTCACGTACTGATAAAAGGTTTAGTAATTGTGTTTGCCTTCTCAGATGAGTGGAAGCACACTCATACGTTAAAACTGGCATGAGTGTCGGCAAAAGTCTTCGAACAAACTGCAGTTGGTAAAACTCTAAAGGTTCATCAATGCCTGCACTATACACTGGAAATACATGGGGAAAAATATGAAGATTGCACAAGAAGGGTTCAATGCTGAAATTTAAGATAAACTTGCTGCTTAAGAGGCAAGAAATGGAAGTAAAAATGCAAAACATCACTCCTTACATTCTTTGCTGCAATTCTCTGTGCCTTTTCTTCTTCCACACTGTAAAGTTTTAGGCCTCAAAAAGCTGCTTTTCCCTCTGTCATAATATTACCTAATGGGGTTCCAGTGCTTAACCCGGAAAGCTCATGCTGTCTGCACTGGTGAAAACACTCACAAAGAGTCAGTAAAGGAGACACTATTCTAGATAGATAGTTTTTTTTGTTGTTATTGTTTTTCCTCAGCAGAAATATTTCTCCCCTGTTTTCTGGTACCTATTGTTGATATCTGTTAGGCCTCTGTTCCAGTATTTTGTGGGTTTTTTTTTTTCCCTCTCCCCTCTTTGGTGGCCTATTTAAGGTTTTCTCTTTATACTCATAGGTAATGGCATAATGTACTGAAGTATGGATTCATCTTTCTTTATCCTGCTTGGCAGCTGCAGCACGCTTTCAGTGTGAGAACTTGGAATTTCCTTCAGTCCCTTAGTTTTTCCACCATTCTCTCCCTTCTGTTCTTTGGAAATCCTCCTTAAATGCGTGCTGGAATTTCTCAGTCTGTCTTCCATGGCTCCTCACTGCTTTCAGGTTAGCAAAAAGTCTGTCTCTTTGTGCTGTGTTTTGGATGAACTTTCCATCACTCGTTCTCTTGTCATCTATGTCCAATCTATGTTTAATTCCATGTGCTGTGCTTTCAATGATCATATTTTTCATTTTCAAGACTCTCAATTAGTTGTCATATTCTATTTCATTTTTGCTCAGATTTTTCAGTTTCATAATTTCCCATTCTCAAAGGATGTTCCATTGTCAGTGATCTCTTTGATCATCCAAAACATACGTATTTTAAAGTTCTGGAACATATACATCAATAGTTGATTTTGTTGGCGATCTTTCTTAGCACTGAGTTTTGGAATTCATCAGAGAGTTATGAATGGAAGGACAGCCTTTGGCAGAAGAATGGTAGTATCTATCTTAGCTTCTTTTCAAAAGTGGGTTAATTTCCACCCGTCTCTGGCTTCAAGCAGGTGAATGTGGCTCTGGCTGCTCATCCCACATGGAACCCACCTGGTCTCATAGCCAAACCCTTGGGTACCACCACCTGCTTGGAATATAGAATCCAGGAGGCCCAAGGCTTTCTTTTCACTTACTACTTGGCAGTTTTGGTCCATGAAGATATTTATCCAGCTTTGGATAAGGAAGCCCAGCTTTGTCTTTGTGGTTTTCTCTTTTTATATTTTACCTATCATTGCTATGTGTTTGGAGCAAAAGAAGTGAGCTGAAACAAACTCAATGTGCCATCCTTACCAGAAATTTATACAATCCCTTAGCATTGTAACGAAAAAAACTTACTTATTAAACTATATAAATAAAATTAGCAGGGAATTTTAAAACCCCTTGTTTGTACCTAAATGGCAAATTAATTACAAAATATTTTCATAAATGCAAATTAATCCTAACTTAAGGTTCAAATATATGTACTTGAAAGTAACTAAAACCTATTTATCCTAAAGTAAATCTACAAAACAGACAATGCAAAACAATTTTGTTTACCTCTGAAATCAGTCTTACTTCTACAAGAAAAAAACAGGACTCTCAAACTAACATTTATCAGTTTTAACAAAAAATAAAGTCAGAAACTTTTCTACTGTATTTAACTTACAAGAGTATCATCTAAATAAAAAGAAAAAAATTTCTTACTGTGCTTCATGAAAAAGGAGATTCATACCTTTTCACTTGTTAAAAATTTTGCAAAATATACATGCTCTCCTCCTGTTTTCAATTCTTCCATCTTTTTCCTTGAGGCCTGAGTATCATCTAATTTATAACTCTTAAAAACAGCTAGGACTTCTTCAGAATACTGCAAAATAAAAATACAAATTAATTTGGCACTGTTGCCCAATCACTTGTTTATTGCTTCTCTATATCAAAATAATCTATAATTTATTCCCAGTTAACCATATACGCATACTGAAGGCACATTAAGGAAGAAAAATCATGACAGCAAAATAGGATAAAACTATTCTGTGTGAGATTTTATGGTTATTCTAAAACTAGGAATAAGCTCTCTACTTCTGAAGATATGTGATTTCTTATGTAGTATGTGTAAGGAGAAAACAGAGAAGGGAATGTTTTGAGAGAATAAAGAAATTTGTCGGTAAAGTTAGCTGTCTAATCAGCAGTGGGAACTCTCAAGCCTCTTCTGTGCTAAAGACAGCGACCAAATAAACACATGATGTCAAACCCTATCCAGTTGAGGGACAATTCCAAGTGACTTCTCACTTAACAGTTTGGACAGTTATAGAGAAAAAAAAAGTACTGCATATAAAATACTTTATTGCATATCAAACTTTAAAAAGTACACAGAATACACACTATTCTACTTTTAAAAGCTATACCTATTAACTTTAGATTCTGACTACAACAAAAAGGACAAACTGACCTTTATGTGGCCAAGAAAAGTAATACAGAGAATTCTTAAAAAAAAAAAAAAAAAAAGTTGGCAAGTTTTTCCTGCAAAAGTCAGACAGCAAATATTTTAGACCATATGACTCATCAAATGGTCTCAACTACAAAAGTCAGCCATCATAGCACAAAAGCAATCACAGATAATAGGTAAATTGTTGGTGTGGCTGTTTGCCAATATTGTATTAACTTTATTTACAAAAGCAGGCATTAGGCTGGATGTGGTCCAAGGCCATAGTCTGCAGAGTCCTGTTCTAACAGGATAGGCAAAATAAAGGCAGAATGTAGTCTGCAAACAGTTCACCAATGCATGTTGACAATACTATGTAAAAAATCAAACCAATATAAAAAACCAAAGCTGTAACTACTAACCTTTACATCCTCAAATAATTTATAAACTACTCTCAAAATCAACTGTTTACATAGTAACCTACAGCTTACCATCTATATTATGAAATAGGTATAAAAACATAACAGGCAGAAGACCCAAATAGTGAAAAGTATGCTGGACAAGAGTCAAGTTCTGACTCTGCCATTAGCTATAAAACAATGGGCTTTTGGTACTCTGCAACGGCAACTCACCTTGAGAAAAGTTTTCCATGAGATTTTCTCATAGCATTGCACAGGGTTCCTAAAGTAATCCTGAAGTGACCAAAATTTTCGGTACAGGTTGTAATCAATTGGAATGGAGCTGATAAAACAAATGTTACATTCAATAAATCATTTAAGTCCTTTAAGAAATATCTAAATGCTTTAGTTTTCCTTGGGAAACAAATCCTTTTAAAAAGCTAATGAAAGCCAGGGCCTCTTTCCCCAGAAAAGAATACAAATTCATAAATACTTACATAAACTTAACTATAAACAATTTCAGGGGTTCTCAGACCCTTATTCTGCCTTTATCTTCGGAAGTGGAACCCCGAATTTTGGCTGGACACATTCAGAATCTAAGGCTATGTTCCCAACCTCTGTTGCACCAGGTGTGGCCACTGGGCACCAGATTATGCCCAATCAGTTGGGAGTGGGAGTCACATGTCCTTTGTGGGCCATTTCCCACCATTTTTCCTTTTCCCTGGCTGGAAGGCAGATGCGATGATGAACCATCCAAGACTATAGAAAAAAAAAGCAAATACCCAGGGACAGTGGACTAAGAAGTTAGAAGGAACCTGGGTTCCCAGACGATCTCCCTCAAGAGGGCTACTGCATCAGCCCTGAAGCACCTGTTTTCAGACTTTTACATGAGAAAGAAATTAATTTCTATGTGGTTTAACGTTCATTTGACTCTAATGTTAAAAGTCAAAGGTGCTATATCCCAACCAACACACTAAGTTAAGGAGACCTAGCAGGAACAAACACATTAGGTATATATCAATTTAGGATTACAAAAATGGCATTACTAGTTCAACCTGGATACATTACAAATCTTCAGTGTGAACACATACTCTTTTAATTTTTAATTTTGTAAGCAATCATTATGCTATAAACTGTTTCAACTTTTGATTTTAAAACAGACATTTAGACTTTATATCAGCAAATCCTGTTATTAGAAACGGCCAATGAAGTCTTTTACTATTAACCATATGTTAAAAATGGTTGCGGTATCAACTACTTCATATCCTCCAGTATCTACAAAAATATTTCCACATCACCACTTAAAATTAATTCTGTCTGTAAATATAATTGCATACTAGCTTATTCCATTCTTTCTGAATAAACCTTAAAAAGTTGAACCTATGGATTATACTTAGCATTTTTGCTAAGCTTCATGCCCAGATAAATATTCTAAGAAACACTGTAATTTTATACAGGAAATAGGAACTAGGTTTAGTGACCCATATAGCACCATGATTGCAAAGTGAAATGGAAGGGAGCAAGGGAGGAGATGCCTGTGGTTAGCTTTTCAAACATTATGCATCTGTTTAAGGTTGGCCACACCTCAACAAAGACTGCCTGCACATAATTTAGAAACCAACTGATTCAGTCCATTAGTGATTTGCTGCTGCTGCTGCTGCTAAGTCACTTCAGTCGTGTCCGACTCTGTGTGACCCCATAGACGGTAGCCCACCAGGCTCCCCCGTCCCTGGGATTCTCCAGGCAAGAACACTGGAGTGGGTTGCCATTTCCTTCTCCAATGCATGAAAGTGAAAAGTGAAAGGGAAGTCGCTGAGTCGTGTCCGACCCTCAGCGACCCCACGGACTGCAGCCTTCCAGGCTCCTCCGTCCATGGGATTTTCCAGGCAGGAGTACTGGAGTGGGGTGCCATCGCCTTCTCCGCCATTAGTGATTTAGGAGTTAAAATTTTAAGACATATATATAAAGTTACAAATAAAAGGAATCTGTAAGCATTATTTCCTTCCTCCTTGTCTACATTCTCCTACCTCCTTCCTCTACCTTAGGTGAGGTGAAGTCACTCAGTCGTGTCCGACTCTTTGTGACCCCGTGGACTATAACCTACTAGGCTTCTCCGTCCATGGGATTCTCCAGGCAAGAATACTGGAGTGGATTGCCATTTCCTTCTCCAGAGGATCTTCCCGACCCAGGGATCGAACTTGGGTCTCCGCATTGGAGGCAGATACTTTAACCTCTGAGCCATTAGTACCTGGTAAATCATTAAGGTATATTCTGCGTAAATCAAGAAATCTGAACTTCTAAACACTCACCAAGTTGTCGGAGCTTCATCATCTCCCATTTCACCTTCTTCTACATCCATTCCTTCTTCTCTGTCCTCTGTGTGCTAAATTTCAAAAAATGTACATCTGGTCATGAAACAGTTGTCAGGCAGAAGAGAATTCTATATGACAGGGATCCAAGAACTCAAGAGCCGTATGACAATAAGATATCATAAAGACACAGTGTAAAGTTTTAAACCAGTACTTTTCCAAATATAGTCAGTAGATTCTCTCCATGAATAGAGAATCTATGGCAAAACTTGACTTGGAAATATAGTATACAATGATCTTTTGTGGAAGTGAGAGGATCATTAGTACACTAAGGACTCCATGAATCACAGTAACTAACTCTCAAAGGGAATTTAAGTAGTTTTTGTCTCCAACTTTAACTAAACTCTGAAAATCTTCCCCAATTCAAACACATAACACTTATTATCTAGGAACACTTTAGGATATGCTTGGTGTCCAGCTCCATATTGAAACATTTTAAACAACTAGTTTACAGAGAATAGTCGAAGAAATATCTAAAAGATACATAAAAGGGAAAGGAAAAATCTTAAAGTCAGTATCATTCCTAAATTGACAATGATTACAATTTAAGGGATAAATTAAGTAAGTAAGTAAGTAAGTAAAGTCACTCAGTCGTGTCCGACTCTTTGTGACCCCATGGACTGCAGCCCACCAGGCTCCTCAGTCCATGAGATTCTCCAAGCAAGAATACTGGAGTGGGTTGCTATTTCCTTCTCCAGGGGATCTTCCCGACCCAGGGATCGAACCCGGGTCTCCCACAATGGAGGCAGACGCTTTAACCTCTGAGCCACCAGGGAAGTCCATAAATTAAGTAAAGTATTCTGATTAATTTAATGTGAAATATTAGTTATATCTAATTTAAAAACTTTTAAACTTTATAACTTGCTCCTAAATGAAGAGCAGGCAATGAATGTCCAACCATTTGCCAACCCTGGAGTGTTTTCAATGCCATGTGTGCTCAGTCGGGTCTGACTCTTTGTGACCCCATGGACTGTATAACCCACTACGCTCCTCTGTCCATGGAATTTTCTAGGCAAGGACACTGGCGTGGGTTATTTCTTTCTCCAGGGGATCTTCCCTGACCCAGGGACTGAACCCGTGTCTCCTGAGTATTCTTTACCACTGTGCCACCTGGGAAGTCCTAGTTTTATCTCAATAACAAACTTAAAATATGTTCTGTTGATTTCATGTCAGCCTCACCTTCTGACCCAAGGTGCTTTCCTGCTCATTGGTATTGAAAACAGTGACATTTTCCAGATTAAATTGACTCTGCAAGTTAAGACCTATTAAAAAACAAACAAAAAAAAGATTTTCAAAGCAAACCCAAACATCTAAACCAGTTTAAGAATACAACTTTGTCGTCATATAACTAAAATATATAAAATGATAAACAACTAATTAAGCAAAAGATCAGGTCAGAAATAATATCACACTTGATTTTCAAATTCTAAAATTCATCTCTTGAAGGTGCTTTTAGAGTATGCAGAATTCTATACATACTAATACAGATATAGTTGATCTGTTATTTATGAATATTTTAGAACAATTTTAAAGAATGCTTTATGTACTAATTTATGATTTTGTTGAAGCACAATCAGAAACTGTATTACTCAGATAGTATAAATGTGTAATAATATATATAAAAAAAGTTATAGTGAGAGCCATGTTTCTGTCAGGGAAAGAAGTTGGAAATAAGCAGGTCTATGGCGGAGCCTGGTGGGCTGCCGTCTATGGGGTCGCACAGAGTCGGACACGACTGAAGTGACTTAGCGCGAGATTAGACTCACAAGTTATCAGTCACTATGATACCACTGTTTTTGGTCATTAAAAAAAATGTAGACAGATAACATAAAAAAGATGCATATGTATATGTTAGTATTTATACATATCTTTCCAAGCTCGGTCCACTGAGATGGCCTAGAAGCAGTGATATTCTAGTAATAATTAGCATATGTAAGGCCCAGATCTTGTCTTCTAAACACCATTTAAAAAATAAGACAAATCATGTTCTTTGGAGAAGTGGCTGATTCCAGTGGCTGAGAAGGAAAAATACATGATGCACCTGGACTATCCTTTTATATCAGGAATGCATGAAAGAGATCCGATGGGGAGAACTAGAACAATCTGAACAAAGTAAATAATGATATTGTGAGATTATAATTCATATAAAATAAATATTCACGAGTTTCATTTTGAAATAGATGATTGAACTGATAAGTAAACAAGAGGGAAGACACAACTGTTTTTTCTTTTTTTTTTTGGCTGCGTTGCATGGCTTATGGGATCTTACTTCCTGACCAGGGATCAAACTGGGCTCTCAGCAATGAAAACTCAAGAGTCCTAACCACTGGTCCGTCAGGGAATTCCAGACACAACTCTTCTTTAGAGAAGAATCCCAATTCATAAATGTAGAAGGTATGAAAAAGATCGAAAATCACCACCAGGAAACCTAATAATAATTGCTATAGGCAAGATCCACTGATGAACGCTACTAAACTCAGTGGGCAAAGATTTAAGGAGGAAAAGAATATTTGCAAAGCTTCAAAGTATCTCCCTCCATATATTTATTAATTACAAAGGGGAAAATAGTAGCTTTGTAGTAGAGAAATATAGCAATCAAGGATACTATCTTAATTAGGTGATCAAGGATAACATCCCCAGTAAATAAGATACATCAACACCACGCTGAAATGATGCACCGAGAAAAGCACATCACCTCTGTGGTCTTCTTCCTCAAATCCACAACCACAATCTAATTATGAAAAACACTGGACGAACATAAATGGGAGGGCATTCTAAAAAATACCTGACCAGGACTCTTCAAAACTATGAAGGTCATGAAAAAAATTGCAAAGGCTGAGGAACTGTCACTGACTGGAGAGATTAAAATGACATCACAACTAAATGCAGGATCCTGGACTGGATCCTTAAACAACAAAGAAAGCAGTGATAAAATTGATAAAGTCTAAATAAAGTACTACACCAATGTTGATTTCTCAGTTTTAATAAATGTACATAGTATGTAAGAGGTTAACATTCGATGAAGCTATTCAGGTACTTTATAGTATCTTTACATATACTCTAGACTTTAAGTCTAAAATTATTTTAATACAAAAACCCTTTTTTTTTTTAAAGAAAAACTAATATGCTAGATGAAGTCATTAAGCTAGTGAATGAACCTGGCTCACCATTCTGTATTACTTACTTAAAATATCTTTGTCTATTCTCTATTCCTCAATAGCACAAGACATAATTCTCCATTAGGTTAAAAATTTCAGTCATACTTAACTAAATTTAATGGATAAACTACATGCTAAAACAGCTTTCTAAAGTCTTGGGCTATACTTTACTGCCTCTTCAGCATCTCCAAACACAATAAAAGAAAAAGTACTACAAGATATCCCCAAATGCCAACCTAGCTTCTGTTAGTAAGGATGTTTGGAAACTGGAAGGCACTTGCATCAATGATAAGACTGTAAAATGAAGCAGCCACTTTGGAAAACAGTCTGGTGGCTCGTCAAGAACTTAAACACAGAGTTACCACATGATCCAGTAATCCTACTCTTATATATACTATACCTTCAGGAGAAATTAAAAGTTATCATGCTGCTGCTGCTGCTGCTAAGTCGCTTCAGTTGTGTCCGACTCTGTGCGATCCCATAGACGGCAGCCCACCAGGCTCCCCCGTCCCTGGGATTCTCCAGGCAAGAACACTGGAGTCGGGTGCCTTTTCCTTCTCCAATGCATGAAAGTGAAAAGTGAAAGTGAAGTTGCTCAGTCGTGTCCAACTCTTCACGACCCCATGGACTGTACCTACCAGGCTCCTCCGTCCATGGGATTTTCCAGGCAAGAGTACATATGACTCATCAATTCCATTCTATGTATATGCCGAAGAGAAGTGAAAACATACATCCACACAAAACTTGTACACAAATGTTCACAGCAGCATTATTCACAATAGCCAAAAAGCAGAAGCAACTCAAGTGTCCATTAACTGATAAATGGATAAACACACTGCAGTCTATCCATGCAGAGAATACCATTCAGTTGTAAAAATGAATGTACTACTGATACACACAACACAGATGAACCTTGAAGATGTTGAGCTGAGTTTAAAAAGCCAGTCACAAAAGAACACATATTGTATTATTCCAGTTTTTAAAATGTCTAGAATAGGAAAAATCCAGAGATGAGTAAGTAGATGCCCTATTCTTCGGGGCCTGGGAGACAGGCAGGGATTGGAGTAAGTGCAGAGTGACAGTTAGTGGGCACAGGGCTCCTATAGGAGGAGAAATGTTCTAAAATCAGCTGCAGTGATGACTGCACAACCCTGTGAATATACTAAAAAAACAGAAACTGCACATTTTCAATGGAGAACTGTATGGTATGTGAATTCACATCTCAGTAAAGCTGTTAAAAATTTGAAAAAATTGAGCTTCCAGTAACAGAAGGCTAATAATTAACTAATTAACAATTTAGATTAATCCTCTCACTAAGGACAACTACAAACTTGGATCAATTACATTAATTCTATAAATTCTTATAGAGCATAAACCCCATTCACAGCACTGTTTTAGACAATGAAATAGAAAAATTGGTTTTTCTTAAAAACTGTAAGAGCTAACGTTCAGTGAGGAATATATGGCAAAAACCAAGAAGGCAAGAAAGATAAGCAATGCAGCGTCAGCACTCAAAGCCACTTCTGTCTGTCAAACAGGAAGAATCCGTTGCAAAACTGAGCCATTCTTTTAGCAGCTTCCTGAAGTGAGGATGTTAAAAATAAATCTGAGTCCAAGGAAGGTGCGGGATCTAACAAATCCTACCCCAACCATCTTCTAGGCTGGGACATACAGGGCTACGTCCTCGGGTAGGGATGAACCAAACTGCAGCCCAGTGCCAAGCCTTCTCAATGACCTAAGCAATCATAGACCTTGAGCTGGGCTAGATGAAGGTAAGGTTACACTAGTGGTAGTACCTTCCAAGGTGCCTGGCAGGTCACGAAAGCTCTTTTCTGGAGAAAAGTATCTAACCCAGGCCTCCGAATTTTCCCTTCAAATATCTTCTCAAACATAACACCAAATGCTAACCAGAAACACACAAAGAGATAAGACATCATGAGTGAGAAACAGGCACAAGTGTGAGTGACGAGCAGCCGCAAGGACTTAAGACATTGGAATTATCAGACGCATAGATAAAAGTAACAATGCCTACCCTGGTTAGACAACTAAAAAACAAGTTTGAAAACAGGGAATAAGAAACTAAAAAGTGACAGAGCAGACGTAAAAAAAGACTTTCTAGAAATGAAATATACAATTACGGAAATTAAGAACTCATTTTGCAGCAGATTATTCATAGATGAACAGAGAAGTAGTAAACAGAAAACATTTCTAAAGAAATCACGCAGACTGTGAGACAGAAAGAGAGACAGATGAAAAATGCAGAAAGTTTAAGAGACAGACAAGGTATAGAATGTTAACTAGAGTTCCATAAAGAGAAAGCAGCATACACAACAGCTGAAGAAATGTCAGCTTAAATTTTTACAAAGTGGATGAAGGACAACCAAAGCACAAACTCAAGATGCCCACAAATCTTTAGAATGATAAATTGTAAAAATCCATGCTTAGATACATTATATAAAACCGAAAAACCAAAAACCCCACAAACAAAAGAACAAACAAAAATTCAAAGCAAGAGAAAATTTCAAGAGTAAACAGAGAAAAAAACAAAACAAAACTAGACTATCTTCAAAGGAGTTAGACTGACATCTGACTCCTCTCTAGAAGACACAGGCAAAGTAATGATGACCTTCCACTAAATGAAATCCTATATCCAGTGCCAACCTACAATCGCTACACTTCAACCATTCTATCTAATCTTCAACCATTCTCCAAAAGTAAATAAAGATTTTCAGACAAAACAAAATTTGCACTAAAGAAAAGTCTAAAGGGGAAAATAGTCACAGATAGAGAATCAGAAATACAAGTTGTAAATACACTGGTAAATTGAAATTAATCCTGACCACATTTAAATAAGAGGAAAGAAAAAAAGCAGAGATACAGCAGGACAAAAAGAAAGCCACGGGTGATTTTGCCACTGCTAACACACACTATAGGTCTTACCACAAGCAGGCACTGCTGTAAGCTCTTCACATATTTTAACTCATTTAATCCTTACAACAACATGTGAAGTAGGTGGCAGATTAGCCTGATATTAAGGATGGGGTGACTGAGGCAGATAGACAGTTAAAATCTAGCCTATCTGAACAGACTGTGGAGGGCTCGAGAGAACTGCCATGCTTCACTTTTGGACCTGAACAGTGGTTATACAACTGTATGCTTTATAATTATTATACTATATGCTTACTTTATGCACTTTTCATACTACTGTTACTTCACAATATAAAAGAAATGAACAAAAGTAAATGTGGCTAAACAGTGATTGAAGAAGAAAATGGAAGCAGAAAAATAAAAACATGATTCATGTCTACATATTTCAGTGTGATTCAACTGCACATTATTACTAATAAGCTTTGAACTTGAAGAATCAATGGCTTTTTGTTACCTGTATTATGCACTGGAATAGGTACAACTATATACAAATAAACGAAAACCAAGTGACAATTTCCTATGCTATCTTTCAACTTTTTAGAATCTTTTTAAAAAAATCATCATGGTATATTCTAGTCCATGAAAAACAGGTAAAAATTTTCCTGCAACGCAATTTATGTACAAAAGCTCACCTGATTTCTCAGATAAAGGGAAAAGCCTGGCCAGAAAGAGTTGAATTCGTCCACAGAAGACTGTATTCTGGGATTTTGATAATCTTCGTAGGAGATCTAACAACAAATGGAAACAAAGGTTACAGAGCAGAGATCATTCTATATTTATTACAATATACCCAAGTGTCTTAACCAGTTCAAAAGTATTTTCCTAAAGCAGTAGTTCTCAAAATGGGGGTAGAATCTATTTTTTGTCACAAAAAAAGGATTAGAAAATTAAAAATAAAATGAGTTTAACATGGACAAGATAAACTTAACTCAAACTTTTCGGTTTTCATTAAGTTTATACCTAGAACAGGAATAGATAAATTTAAAGCAAATGATCAGTTTTAATAAATCAGACTGCTATTTTAAAATGAAGATACAATCTACTTAAAAAAAATTTTATCACTTGTGTTTAATTCAACCACCTGGATTCCTGGCCATATTTCCTTCTTAAAAACCAATCATTTACTGCTCAGTTACTTACCATTGCACATACGTAGTAAATAATTTTTCCCAGCAGAGTAGAATGTATTCTGAAATTAAGAGAGAAATTGTTATTATTGCTCTGAAGTTGTTGCACATTCTTCAATAGTAAGTCACAGGAAGTAAGATTTTAAAGAACACTAATATGTGCTGAATCTACTATGCCGCTTTCAATCTTCCAAGCAAATAACCTTTTTAATGAAATATTTTCAAACATAAAACAAAGACGATTCTAAGTAACTTTTAAAACATGTAAAAGTGTGTGTTTTCCAGGTAACTGTTTTCTACTCTAATTTTGTACTGTCATTTTATCTCCATGTGACTCTTACTTGGCTTTTCCAAGAGAGCAGAACATATAATTCTCATAAAGGTAAACTTTTTAGCAATCAGCAAAGTCAGAAATAAAGCCACAAACAAAACAAACTACGCTCAGAACTCTGGATCCATAGAAAGCAAAGATAGCAGAAAAAGAAACTAAGGCACTTACTGATTTCCAAGTAGCAACATTTCTTTCCACAAAAGTGAATATTGTGTCACACTGATCCAAAGGAAGACAGTCCAAAACATCTCCCAACAATACAAAAGGTGTAGATGCCGTACAAATACCTTCAAGTGGAGCACAAGCCAATTTCAAAGTTTAAAATACGGCTGAGTGAAAGAGTTCATGCAAAAAATTTTGAAGATAATCTTAAAGGTACACTTTGTCAATCCTAACAAGGCTGTGAAAGGCAAGAACCAGAAGCAACCTAAAAGTCCCCAAGGAAGATATACTTCAGTTTATTTAAGTTTTGGTATGTGTCATCTTTGATAACCCTTCTAGAGCATTTAGTATATGTCAGGCACACTAAGTGCTTCACATACACTAACACATGTAATCCTCATAACCCTATGAGGTCGAGAACATTGTCTCCAGTTTACAGAATGGGGAAACTGAGACACAGAGACATTAAATAAGCTGCCCCAGACCAGAGAGCCAGTAAGCAGTGGAGCTGGGATGCGAACCCAGGCAGTCTGGCTCCACAGTCTGTTTTCTTCACCACTAAGCTATTCAAAAGAATATAATGCAGCCAGTTAAAAACGATGGTTATGACAACTGTAATAACTTGGAAAATGCTTATGATTTAACGTCAAATGAAAAAGGCAGGGTTCAAAGCTGTATGGATATTATGGTTATAACAATAAAATCTATTAAAAAGCTAGAGAAGCTAAAATCATATACCAAAATAAATAGTAGTTTTTTTAAAGTAGAAGAACTGGAACTAGTATCTTCCCTTTTCCTCATTTCCAAATGTTCTGTAATAATGCTAAATTTAAATTGTCTTTGTCATTTGAAAAGATCTAGTTCAAAAAAGGTGACAAAAAGGTTTCATACTAATTTCAGTTCTTACTATACTTTTAAAATATACTGTTGTTTCAAAGGAAAAATTGGTAAAATAAAAAGCTACGTCTAAATTCAATCTTACTAAAGCAATAAACTAAAGACTTTAAGGTCATCTAGGCTAGTTAAAAATGCTTTTATTTCCCTACTCATTCTTCCTTCTATTTTTAGGTAATAGATACTAATACTTGTTAAGGGTTTAGGAAAAGTAGCCACTTCAGCATGATATGTAAAAAAAGTATCTAGGGGCACTATAAGCCCCTAATACTGCATAAGCACAGTAGTTCAGAAACAGAAAGTAGTATTTCCAGCTCTGCGCTGCACTGGAAAGATCACAGCTGGAATGTAATATGACAGATACTGCCTAGAACCAGTGAGGCACAAAGCAGCAAAGTTCAACTCAATGCAAAGGAAATCTGATCATCAGAACCAGCTAAGAGAAGTCTAACGGTGAGCTTCAGTTACTGAGGGGAGACAAGACAGGCCAGAGACAAGACTGATCTCCGAAGTCCTTTAACACTTAGATTTGTGATACTTTGTGTTCTGTATATTCAAGAGATTAGACAGACACACTCCCTGCCCTTAGCTGAAGTATAATTTGCCAAATAACACACATTTAATTACAGAACTTAAGGAAATTACCTAGATTCCACTCTCAAAGATTCAGTAAAACTGAGTGAAAGCCTGGCAGTTAATTTGAAAATGGAGCTTCACTGGTGATTCTGATGAGCTGGGTTATAACATGATTCCCCAACACTGTCACAACCCGTGCCCCAGCCACTATGCTGCCCTCTGAGCTTCATCTTAACCTTGGCCACAGACACCCCTCCTGAGTTCCCAACACC
Organism: Aepyceros melampus; assembly: GCA_006408695.1. NCBI lineage: Eukaryota > Metazoa > Chordata > Mammalia > Artiodactyla > Bovidae > Aepyceros > Aepyceros melampus. The sequence goes on from SJXQ01006446.1 coordinate 109,196, forward strand.
TTGCTATGTTCAAGCCTGCGTGGTTTTGTTTACAATGTTTTCTGCCTAAATAGTCTTCCTCTCTATCACATGGTAAATTCCTACTCAGTCTTTCAAAGCATATAGTACATACTGCATCTAAAAAACTCTTCTGGTACTTTTGTGTAGACTACCACATCTCTGCTTCTGAAAGCCACTGTACATAAATTATAGTACTTATAATATCCAAACTGTTTATTATTATTATGTAGACTATGAGCTTTTTAAAGGTAGGCGTTTTTGAAGGTTTTCACCAGTGGAGAGTCTGACACAACAGAAGCTCAATAAATATCTGCCAAGTTGAGTTTAACAAGACATGTTTATGGACAATTAGAAAATATGTCACATAATAAACAATAATATTGGTCTCAAGAAGAAATTTTTCCCATCAAATTAAAATAAAAAGGTATTTAAACTTTTATTCATGGCTTAACTGAGTTCTTAAGTTCCTATCTTTCTCAAAGTAAAAGTTTTAAACACAGACTTTGTATAACTTCAAGCATTTGCCAACAAAGGTCAGTCTAGTCAAAGCTATGGTTTTTTCAGTAGTCATGTATGGATGTGAGAGTCCATAAAGAAAGCTGAGCACCGAAGAACTGATGCTTTTGAACTGTGGTGTTGGAGAAGACTCTTCAGAGTCCCTTGGACTGCAAGGAGATCCAACCAGTCCATCATAAAGGAAATCAGTCCTGAACATTCATTGGAAGGACTGATGCTGAAGCTGAAGCTCCAGTACTTTGGCCACCTGATGCGAAGAACTGAGCCATTGGAAAAGACCCTGATGCTGGGAAAGATTGAAGGCAGAAGGAGAACGGGATGCCAAAGGATGAGATGGTAGGATGGCATCACCGACTCGATGGACATGAGTTTGAGCAAGCTCCAGGAGTTGGCAATGGACAGGGAGGCCTGGCGTGCTGCAGTCCATAGGATCGCAAAGAGTAGGACACAACTGAGTGACCGAACTGAACTGACTGAAGCATTAAAAATATTACCAGTTTAAAGAGTAATCATATCAGGATAATCAATGAATGAAGTAGATGTTGCAAACTATTTGACAGGAACTGGCAAGGAACACTCCATTGCAGTACTCGTTAGAATATGCTTAATAAGTGAATGATGAATAAGCATTTCATGCAAGTTTAACTCCTAAAGCCAAAATTTATGAACTACTTAGGTGGTGAAGGTGAGGTCGCTCAGTCGTGTCCGATTCTTTGCGACCCCGTGGACTGTAATGTACTAGGCTCCTCTGTCCATGGGATTCTCCAGGCAAGAATACTGGAGTGGATTGCCATTTCCTTCTCCATGAACTACTTAAGTTCACAAAATTGCTTGTGGCTACAATGGAAGATCACTTCTACCTTGTATGTTTCAGTTTTTTTTGTAGGAATAAGTATCAAAATAATAAATGTGAATAGTTCTTTACAGATTAAAAGGCACTTTTCACATAAATTATATGAATAAATCAAAGGAATATTTTAACAAGACTAATCAAAAAGAGTACTGATGAGCTTTTTCATTGTTTCTTTATGCAAATATTTAATGAGCTACTACTGTGTATTAGTCACTGTGTACTTACTACATGCCTTTTTAAAAGTCTGCTGAAACTACCTCCTACTACCCCTGGCCCATCTTAACCAACCGCTACCGAGTTTTCCCGGAGAAGGCAATGGCACCCCACTCCAGAACTCTTGCCTGGAAAATCCCATGGACGGAGGAACCTGGTGGGCTGCAGTCCATGGGGTCGCTAAGAGTTGGACGCGACTGAGCAACTTCACTTTCACTTCTCACTGTCATGCACTGGAGAAGGAAATGGCAACCCACTCCAGTGTTCTTGCCTGGAGAATCCCAGGGATGGGAAGCCTGGTGGGCTACCGTCTGTGGGGTCGCACAGAGTTGGACACGACTGAAGCGACTTAGCAGCAGCAACAGCAACCAAGTTTTCCTGCCAGCAGTTTCTCCCCATCCCACGCCTTTCCGACAGGTACTCTTTAGCACGGCATACAAAGCCCTCTATAAATGATCTCACTTACCCTCCTGCTTCTTTCCTCATGGTTCTCATCATCCTTGCACAATTCTGCTCCAGTTTTCTTTACAGCCCTTACACCCCAGCTCCTCTGTTACAGTTTTCTTTCTAGCCCATCCTGGTCCCTTCAGACTCTGAAGTTTAAAGAATCACTTCAACTATACTTCATTCCCACTTCAATTACCCCCAATAAGACATTTACATGTGTTTCCTCCATGAACCACTAGGCTCCTTATAGGCAGGGAATATGTTTTATTCACCACTGAATCTCCAAGTCCTAGCTCAGCACCAGGTACACAGTAGATGCTCAATAAATAGGCACTGGATGAACGAAGTAAGTGGAGAACAAAGAAACGTCAAAGTGTACACTGTATACTAGTGACAAGAAGTAACTGTGAGCTAATTTCAGTGGGACTTCTCGGCAATGGGGGTCGGTAGGCAGAATTTGAAAAGTGAACAAAATCAACTAGGTAGAGAGGTATGGGGAGAATACGTTTTCAATAAAGCATGTCAAGTCTAGGATTATTTTAAAACCAAACCAAACCAAACTAAACCATACTTACCTTCAGTTACTCCCCCAATAGCAAGAGAAATAATAGCTAAAACGTTTTCACATGATGAATGATTTATCTACCAACAAAGGAGAAAACAACTTAATTTAGGAACCAGAATTTAGACTAATTTGATAATAAGAAAAACATACCCTCTGACATTAAATTGATTATCACAAACATTGGATAAGGATATTTCTCACAGAGAATAAAATTACTAAGAATATTTTTTAAATGAATGATAAGAGCCCTAACTGTGGAAGTGTATTAAATAAATAAGCAGCAGGTGATTCACTTAAAATCCAAGAGTCTTGGGAAGATGGTTATATTAGCATGATTAAGCCTGTAAGCTAATTAAGTACAGATGCGCTGAGGCCATTAAGTCACTCAAAAGCACCAGAAAGACTGGGCCGGGGGATTAACTGTACTAGTGCATCAATACGTCTGGGAAGGGTTTTATTAATAATAGAGAGAGATGATGCTTAGGTGTGATAATATCATAAAACCCAGCATTTATTGAGTGTTTATTAAGTGTCGTTTTATGCAACCCTGTAAAAATGGTGTTTCCTCTCTTACAAATGAAATTGAGGCTCAAAAAAGCAAGGTAACCTTGCCCAATGCCTGACAACAGGTGACTAGGTCTGAAGAAGATGACAAAATGAATACAGAACTGTCCTAAAGAAAGGGACACTGTTTTATGGCCACTGGAAAAGAATCTAGCTTCTTGGGATCCAAGCTTTGCTAAACAAAGAATAAACTTGGAACTTTTCCTTTCGACTGCTCCACTAATGGTACACAAAGTCAGATTTTTCACATTTAAATTTCTGTACTGAAGTTGGATAGGCTCTTGTTATCTATTACTAACTGAGAAGGAGGATGCTGATAAGGAAAATGAGGGCCTGGAATCTGTGCTGAACATCCTTGGACTAGACCTCTCATCCACTCTAGGATGTGTCGCTGTTTATACAGCAAAGACAGGGCCCATCTTCAAGTTCTACTTCTTGCTCAGGAAGACCTCGTGTCAACTTTTCTTATACATATTCAATGGCAGAGGGCTCTGCTAATTTATTAAACCAAACTCTTGAATTGCACCTATGCTATCAAAACCCTTATTCATTATGTAACTCCTATGCTAACTATGACCAAGTTAGGTTTCACAGACTAAGCAGTTCACTCCAGGAAAAAAGAGTCATGGTTAAATATCTATTCTAAGAATAAAAGCAAATTAAAAAATAATATTTACTAATCTGCCAGCAAAATTTTAACAATAAATAAAGGAAAAACATACTTACAATTTCTTCTTCTAGAACACCTCTAAAAGCCTGGTCAAGGGTACATTTTTTTTCATTTTCACTATTAAAAACAAAAAACACCTGCATTTTTAAAACAGCTCAGGGTAAGTATAAAGATTTCAATGAGCCCATGTCATGGATATTAACGCCTTACCTTCCAGGTAACTGGCTAAAGGTATTCAACAAGGGCTTGATATTTTGCTGTTCAGGGCCTCTCTCGTAGATTTCTAGAAGAAAAAAAAAAAGCACATAAGTTGAAGGATTTTTTGTTCACTGAAAAACATACCACTCATTAATTGTATGTCTAACTAAAAAATGTTTATATCTGAGAAAAATTACCTGTCATTTCAGCAGTAATTCTCATTCAAATGCTACGTACTCATCACTTGAAGCTTGTTGAGAGCTTCCAAGCTCAGTTTTCTCATTCCAGGTTTTCCCACCTACCTTTCCTCTAAATATGCTATTCATTCTGCTTTAAAAAAAACTCTTCAGTGGCCCCTTATTTATAGGTTCTGTTTCACAGCTTCCTCTAAAGGTCCTTAATAATGTTATCCTGCTCAATCTATCCAACCTTACTTCTCAGTAACCCCAAACACATACTCTCCACTAGGCTGTAGCCTTTTTCTCATCATTTTCTATCAAGTTCACTCTAGTGTATCCATGCACATTGTTCTTCCCACATGCTCATGCAAAATCTATTCATTCTTCAAGACGCAACAAAAGTCCCATCTCCTCTAGGTAGCTTGCACAGCACAGTCCCTGACATCAAGTAAACACTGATGTCTTAAAAGTACTAAACCTGCTGTCACAAAGTAGTCGTAACTGAAAAAGAAAAATACTGCCAAGTCATCACTCTGTGAAAATTCACACACACTTGGAAAATCATCGTTACCTCACAGGAGTTACATTTATACTGGAAACGGTCCATTCCTCACTGACTCTGTGAGTAGGCTGTGTAATCTTAGTGCATGCAAACTCAGCGGTGTCCAACTTTTCGTGACCCCATGGACTGTACCCTGCCAGGCTCCTCTGTCCATGGGATTCTCCTGGCAAGAATACTGGAGCAGGTTGCCATTCCCTTCTCCAGGGGATCTTCCCCACCCAGGCAATGAACCCACATCTCCTTTGCCTCCTGCACTGGCAGGCGGATTCTTTACCACTGCACCACCCGGGAAGTCTGTAATCTAGAACATACCCCTCTATCTCTGTGCCTCATTTTCCCGCCAGTTACATATATGGGTTGTTGTAGATCCTTATTACCACCAGCAGCAGTGGCATCACCTGGGAACTTGTTAGAAATGCAGAATCTCAGGCCCCATTCCTACGGAATCAGAATCTCATTTAACAAAATCCCCAGGTGATCCCAACCCATGCTCAATCTTAAGAAGCACCGGGCTGGATGATCTCCTATTAAGTGGTCCCTTCCAGGACTGATATGACCTTGGACATACCTAACAGTTTCTCCTCGCAGAATTACAGAAAACTAGGGACGAATACAGTCAAACGACTTAGAACAGGGTTCTTCATTTGGTGATGGGCAACATAAAAAGAACACTGAGTTTGAAGTCAGAAAAAATAGTGAAGCAAATCATTTATGTTTTCAAACTGTGGTGCTGGAGAAGACTCCTGATAGTCCCTTGGACTGCAAGGAGATCAAAGCCGTCAACCCTAAAGGAAATCAACCCTAAATATTCTTTGAAAGGACTGATGCTGAAGCTCCAAACTTTGGCAACCTGATGCGAAAAGCCAACTCACTGGAAAAGACCCTGATGCTGGGAAAGACTGAAGGCAGGAGAAGGGGGTGACAGAGGATGAAATGGTTGGGTGGCATCACCGACTCAATGGACATGAATTTGAGCAATCTCTGGGACACGGTGAAGGACAGGGAGGACTGGCATGCTGCAGTCCATGAGGTTGCAAAGGGTCGGACACGACTTAGCGACTGAACAACAAAGGCGGGGGCTGGGGGGCGGGCTGTCTCAGTTTCTATCTCATCTACTGTGGATAATTAAACACTCTACTTCACAGGGCTATTCTGAGTTAAATAAGCTAACATCAAAACGTCTGTAAAGTGTTTCCCCAAACGCTTAAATTACTGTTCCCCAAGGCATCACTGACTCGATGGACGTGAGTCTGAGTGAACTCCGGGAGTTGGTGATGGACAGGGAGGCCTGGCGTGCTGCGATTCATGGGGTCGCAAAGAGTCGGACACGACTGAGCGACTGAACTGAACTGAAGGCGGAGAATAAAATGACAGCTGACAACCCTTCCCAAGCTGATCAGTTTGCCTCGCCCCACTTAGGACCGATCTCTAAGGAGTGAGATACAAAGGGTTAAAGGGTGATGAATAAGCGGCGAGAAGAGCCACCTGGCAGTTAGGAGGCGGGGCGGGAGCCTGTTCTCTGGACTAAAACCTTTCCCGCCTTCCCTCTAGAGCAGCCCCCTGCCAGTTCTGGAAACACCCGCCTGGGTAAGCGAGCACCGCAGAGAAGCAGGACACAAACGGAGGTAGTCTGCGGGTGAGCCCTCCACGAAGGGCGCAGGGTTCCGGGGCCCGCGGGCGGAAAGGAGGAAGCGGACCGCAGAGGACTCTTGGAAGAGGGAGGTAAAGCGCCTTTGCCGCCTCCCCAGCCCACGACAGGGCCGGGAACCCGTCGCCGCGGCGCAACGCCTCTGTCACCGCTTTACCCCAGTGCAAAATTCAAGTAATTTCAGGGAGAGGAGAGCAACAATTAGCGTTGGTCCGGGGCCGCGCCCACCGGCCCGCAACTCACCGTAAACCGCGTCCGCGCTTCGGGCAAACTGAAGAGCGGCGGCGTCGGAGACATCTTCTTCGCTGCGCGTGCCCGCCACTTCGTCGCGGCGCCCGCCGATGACGTCAGGCCGGGAGCAACGAGAGTGCCGGCTCTGTGCGCGGCTAGAGCGGCTTGTGGGCGCAGGGGCGCGTCCGGTGGCGTTTGGGACCTTCCCTGGTGACGGAGGTCGGGAGGGCGTTGGGAGCCGGGGTTAGCCACTCAGCGCCCGATCCGGGTTCGTGGTAATAACCCATGGGGCGACTGCAGATGCGCGGCCTCGCCCTGTACGCGCTGCGGGTTACAAGCCGGGACCCGCGGGCTCTCGGCGGGGCTTTTCCTGGTTTGGGAAGTCGGGTGATGGAGGCTGGTTACGGCTCGTGGGCCGCAAGGGAAGGTAGTCGCCGTCTGAGAATCCAAGTCAGGCGGCTTATCCGGGAGCTCCGAGCTGGGGAGGTGACGGCAGTGGCCGTGGATCAAAGTCCTTCTTCCCGCAGGAGTGGTCCCAGTTCCGGATTCGCGCATCTGTCACGAGCCTTGTAGCTCAGGTGCGGTTCCATCTTCTGAGAAATAAAAATAATGCTTGTATCCCTGGGCTGTTGAGGAGGGTGAATGAAGTCATGAATGCGAGCGTGGCTTGTGTAGCAAAGTAATGTGTGGGGATTCGTTCATTTTGCTGGCAGATAGAGGGCTCTACTGAACGAGGAAGATTGTGGAGGAACGCAGTACTCGGCGCTGATTGGATAGTCGACGGCGCCAAATCCCAGGGTTAAGGCACCTGTTGCAAGACCTAGTCTTCTGCCTGGTTTCCTCCCTCGTCTCCGTTCACTTGGCTAATGAGAAGCAAAGGGGCAGTCGTCTTTCTGTTGGCATTATGCGGTAGGGGAAGAAGCACTGACCCAAACACTTGCTACCAGCTCTTACCCACCTGCACGTGTTCCTAAATGAAAGCCTGGTGCACTTTACCTGGTTCCCTTCGTGGATATCCAGCAAGAGTACAGGACGCTAACAAAAATATAACTTTGCATAATCTTGTCCCTAAGTGGGAATTGTGAACAGTGATGGCTACCTGGAGCGTTGCAGGTTTTTTCAGAATCAATAGAATCGTTCAGGTTTCGTACGTTGCCAAATTGCTTAGATCAACTGGTATTAACTGCTTTAAGAGCTGATGTAATCGGATTGTTATCATATTATGGATGATTGTTCAGTTCAGTTCATTCGCTCAGTCGTGTCCAACTCTTTGCGACCCCATGAATCCCAGCACGCCAGGCCTCCCTGTCCATCACCAGCTCCTGGAGTTTACCGAAACTCATGTCCATGGAGTCGGTGATGCCATCCAGCCATCTCATCCTCTGTCGTCGCCTTCTCCTCCTGCCTCCAATTCCTCCCAGTATCACGGTCTTTTTCAATGAGTCAACTCTTCGCATGAGGTGGCCAAAGTATTGGAGTTTCAGCTTCAGCATCATTCCTTCCAATGAACACCAAGGACTGATCTCCTTTAGGATAGACTGGTTGGATCTCCTTACAGTCCAAGAGACTCTCAAGAGTCTTCTCCAACACCACAGTTCAAAAGCATCAATTCTTCGGTGCTCAGCTTTCTTCACAGTCCAACTCTCACATTCATACGTGACCACTGGAAAAAATATAGCCTTAACTACATCATGAGAAACGCTGGACTGGAAGAAACACAAGCTGGAATCAAGATT
>SJXQ01006446.1:127101-209859 GCA_006408695.1 Aepyceros melampus
GGGCACAGTGCCTGGCATGCCGGAAGGCAGGCGCACAGGTGGGCTCACTGGTGGGCACGCAGGCTGGCAACTGACTGGAAGGTGCACTGGCAGGCACGCTGGTTGGCTCCCGACTGGCAGGCGCACTGGCGGCACACTGCCTGGCACGTCGGAAGGCAGGCGCACTGGCGGGAGCACTGGCGGGCACGCTGGCTGTCACCCGACTGGCAGGCAGGCGCACTGGCGGGAGCACTGGCGGGCACGCTGGCTGTCACCCGACTGGCAGGCGCACTGGCGAGCACACTGCCTGACTCGCCGGATGGCAGGTGCACTGCCTGGCACGCCAGATGGCATGCGCAATGACGTGCTCACTGGCGGGCAAGCTGGCTGTCACCCGACTGGCAGGCGCACTGGCGGGCACACTGGCTGGCATGCCGGATGGCAGGCGCACTGGCGGAAACACTGGCTGGCACGCTGGCTGGTACCCGACTGGCTGGCGCACTGGCGGGCATGCTGGCTGGCACCCGACTGGCAGGTGCACTGGCTGGCACACTGCCTGGCACGACAGAAGGCAGGCACACTGGCGGGCACACTGCCTGCCACGCCAGATGGCAGACGCACTGGAAGGTGCACTGGCGGGCACGTTAGCTGGCACCCGACAGGCAGGCGCACTGGCGGGCACTCTGGCTGGCATCGGCCTGCAGGCGCACTGGCGGGCACACTTCCTGGCACGCCGGATGGCAGGCGCACTGGCGGGCGCACTGGCGGGCAAGCTGGCTGGTAACCGACTGGCAGGCACACTGGCGGCACATTNATTTAAATTAGCCGAAGACTTAGAATTGTGGGTTATTTTTAATCACACATTTGCTGTGCACCTGTGCTCTTTGTAGGCAGTGGACAGTATTTCTTGAATGAATGGTAACTATACGTTTGAATGAACAAATAATATAGATTAACTGCTGTTTTGAGGAGCTGGCAATAAGACAAGGAAGTAGGCAATGCAATTTTAAAAGATACTCATCAAAAATCACTACCAGAGAAATGTTTTAGCATTTAGATGGTAAAAATGCCTTATAATTCCCAAGCACTTAATGTGTAAGACATTTGATCCTCTAAATGATATTTTAAGGTGAGTAACACAGCTATTATGCCCATTTTACACATGAAGAAGCAAACTCAAAGAGATAGGGTTCCTGATAGAGGTAACTGGCCAAATGAGACTACCCATGGGTTTTGATTAGGATTTTTGAGCTCTTTACACTGTTACAGTGTCTGTAAGTAATAGTCGAGTTTTATTGAGTACCTCTTATGAGCCAGACACTTTTCTTGTATTATTCCTCCTCCTTAGCATGACATTGTACCTAACAGGCTTGTCTGTCCTGGGTCATATGTTTAGAGAAAGCTGTTTGAAATTTGAACTGCTAACTTTAATCCCAAAGCTTGCATTTTTCTTGAATCTTAACCCATAAATCTTTACAAAGCTATGGACCTAGTTAATCTCTCATAAATTATTCCTTATAATTAGAGAAGGGTGAGGACCATGTTGTCATTTATAGCATAAGTTTTCTACAAATGTAATAATACCATTCCAAAGGCAGACATCCAATAATGGATAAACTCTTTAATTTAATTGGGCACCTCTTTTTCCTCCTATGTTAGTGCACAATCGTATGAACAGTTAGTACATAACTGTATAAAACTTCCAATAGGCAAAGCAGTCTTGATCATTCCAAAGGCAGACATCCAATAATGGATAAACTCTTTAATTTAATTGGGCACCTCTTTTTCCTCCTATGTTAGTGCACAATCGTATAAACAGTTAGTACATAACTGTATAAAACTTCCAATAGGCAAAGCAGTCTTGATAAAGGATAGAACTGTAAGTATCACTTCCTGATTAAAAAAAAAATTACAAACTACAGTAATCAAAATAATATGGTGCTGGCATAATAACAGATGTATAGACCAATGGAACAGAATAGAGAGCCCCCAAATAAATATATGGTCATATATTTTATATTTATATATGGCCAACATATCCTCAATAAGAGTGCTCAGAACACACAATGGGAATAGGATAGTCTCTTCAATAAATGATGTTGGGAGGACTTCTTTATGGTCCAGTAGTTAAGACTCCACACTTCCAATGCAGGAGATGCAAGTTTGATTCCCGGGTGTGGACAAAAAAAAACAAACAAACAAACAAAAAACGGCATTGGGAATACTGGACATCCATGTGCAGAGGAATGAAATCAAACCTTTACCTCACACTATACACTTTTAATGAAGAAGGCAGTGGCAACCCACTCCAGTACTCTTACCTGGCAAATCCCATGGATGGAGGAGCCTAGTAGGATGCAGTCCATGCTGTCACGAAGAGTCAGATACAATTGAGCGACTTCACTTTCACTTTTCACTTTCATGCATTGGAGAAGGAAATGGCAACCCACTCCAGGGTTCTTGCCTGGAGAATCCCAGGGACGGGGGAGCCTAGTGGGCTGCCATCTATGGGGTCGCACAGAGTCGGACACAACTGAAGCAACTTAGCAGCAGCAGCAGCGTACACTTCTAAAAACCAACTCAAGTTAAAATGGCAGAAGACATAAACAGGAAATTCATACAGAGGGGAAATATGAAAAGATACTTAGCTTCCTGAGCAATCAGGGAAATGCATAAAACAGTACTGTGATATTGTTTTCTCATCTATGAGATTGGCATGAGCTTAAAATTTAATGCTTGTTGGTGAGGAGGTTGGACACCTGTACTCAGCTGATGGAAATGGAATCTGTTGCAACCATTTTGGAAATGAATTGGCATTTTAGTAAGGTTGAAGATGTAATACCCTTCAATCCCATAATTCTACTCTAGGTATAAACACAAAAGGATTTCTTATACGTACCTACAAAGAGACATGTGCACGTATTTTATTTTGGTACTGCTGGTAATGCCACAGAATTGGAAACATAAAGTGTCAATCAATGAATTGCTGAATAAATTTTAAAATACTCATTCGCTGAGTTTTTAAGGCAGAGAAAATGAAAGAATAAATGTATTTGTTGCAGTGTGAATAAATCTCTTTTGTTGAAGTGATCATGTTTTACTTATTGAACCCAGGTATCCTTCATTGTTCAGTTCAGCGCTCAGTCGTGTCTGACTCTTTGTGATCCCATGAACTGCAGCACGCTTGGCCTCCCTGTCCATCACCAACTGCCGGAGTTCACCCAAACTCATGTCCATTGAGTCAGTGATGCCATTCAACCATCTTTTCCTCTGTTGTTCCCCTTCTGCCCTCAATCTTTCCCAGCATCAGGGTCTTTTCAAATGAGTCAGCTCTTCGCATCAGGTGGCCACAGTATTGGAGATTCAGCTTCAACATCAGTCCTTCCAATGAACACCCAGGACTGATCTCCTTTAGGATGGACTGGTTGGATCTCCTTGCAGTCCAAGGGACTCTCAAGAGTCTTCTCCAACACCACAGTTCAAAAGCATCAATTCTTTGGTGCTCAGCCTTCTTTATAGTCCAACTCTCACATCCATGAGAGTTTTACATGACTACTGTAAAACTATCGCCTTGACTAGACGGAACTTTGTTGACAAAATAATGTCTCTGCTTTTAAATATGCTGTCTAGGTTGGTCATAACTTTCCTTCCAAGAAGTAAGCGTCTTTTAAGTTCATGGCTGCAGTCACCATCTGCAGTGATTTTGGAACCCAGAAAAATAAAATCTGACACTGTTTCCACTGTTTCCCCATCTATTTGCCATGAAGTGATGGGACCAGATGCCATGATCTTCGTTTTCTGAATGTTGAGCTTTAAGCCAACTTTTTCACTCTCCTCTTTCACTTTCATCAAGAAGCTCTTTAGTTCTTCATTTTCTGACATAAGGGTGGTACCATTTGCATATCTGAGTTATTGATATTTCTCCCAGCAATCTTGATTCCAGCTTGTGCTTCTTCCAGCCCAGTGTTTCTCATGATGTACTCTGCATATAAGTTAAATAAGCGGGGTGACAATATACAGCCTTGACATACTCCTTTTCTGATTTGGAACCAGTCTGTTGTTCCATGTCCAGTTCTAACTGTTGCTTCCTGACCTGTATATAGGTTTCTCAAGAGGCAGGTCAGGTGGTCTGGTATTCCCATCTCTTTCAGAATTTTCCACAGTTTATTGTGATCCACACAGTCAAAGGCTTTGGCATAGCCAGTAAAGCAGAAATATATGTTTTTCTGGAACTCTCTTGCTTTTTCGATGATCCGGTGGATGTTGGCAATCTGATCTCTGGTTCCTCTGCCTTTTCTAAAACCAGCTTGAACATCTGGAAGTTCACAGTTCATGTATTGCTAAAGCCTGGCTTGGAGAATTTTAAGCATCACTTTACTAGCATGTGAGATGAGTGCAATTGTGCAGTAGTTTGAGCATTCTTTAGCTTTGCCTTTCTTTGGGATTTGAATGAAAACTGACGTTTTCCAGTCCTGTGGCCACTGCTGAGTTTTCCAAATTTGCTGGTATATTGAGTGCAGCACTTTCACAGCATCATCTTTCAGGATTTGAAATAGCTCAACTGGAATTCCATCACCTCCACTAGCTTTGTGTGTAGTGATGCTTCCTAACGCCCACTTGACTTCTCATTCCAGGATGTCTGGCTCTAGGTGAGTGATCACACCATCGTGATTATCTGGGTCATGACAATCTTTTTTGTATAGTTCTCTGTGTATTCTTGCCACCTCTTCTTAATATCTTCTGCTTCTTTTAGGTCCATACCGTTTCTGTCCTTTATCGTGCCCATTTTTGCATGAAATGTTTCCTTGGTATCTCTAATTTTCTTGAGATCTCTTTCCCATTCTATTCTTTTCCTGTTTCTTTGCACTGATCTCTGAGGAAGGGTTTTTTTTTTTATCTTTCCTTGCTATTCTTTGGAACTCTGCATTCAGATAGGTATATCTTTTCTCCTTTGCCTATCACTTCTCTTCTTTTCTCAGGTATTTGTAAGGCCTCCTAAGACAACCATTTTGCCTTTTTGTATTTCTTTTCCTTGGGGATGGTTTTGATCACCGCTTCATGTACAATGACACGAACCTCCGTCCATAGTCACTCTGCCTATCAGATCTAATCCCCTGAATCTATTTGTCACTTCTACGGTAAGGGGTTTGATTTAGGTCATACTAAATGGCCTAGTGGGTTTTCCCTACTTTCTTCAGTTTAAGTCTGTGTTTTGCAATAAGGAGTTAATGATCTGAGCCACTGTCAGCTCTCGGTTTTGTTTTTACTGACTGTTTATAGCTTCTCCATCTTTCACTGCAAAGAATATAATCAATCTGGTTTCTGTATTGGCCATCTCATCATGTCCATGTGTAGAGTCATTGCTTGTTTTGTTGGAAGAGGGTGTTTGCTATGACCAGTGACTCTCTTGACAAAACTCTGTTATCTATGATAACACAAATTATCTTAAATTCCTTTGGAATGATACCCTCTTTGAAGTAACTGGTTCTTACCACTAGAGGTCAGCATTTGCATGGAAATATCTCTTCTAAAAATAACGAGACGAGAAATTTTTGTATTTAGATGTATTTCTATCTGAAGTGCATTCTGGTACTGACCTTTAACTTCTTTAGTCAATGCAAATTGTAAGTCAGTTATTACTACAGAAAAAATGGTATGTATGTACATTTTATGCTGTGTTAGAACACTTCCTTTTCCTTAATTTTGAGCAACTTGACAGCTCCATCCGGGCTGCAGGAGTCAGGAAGACTCAGCTGGACTTTGTTGGTGTTTTTTCTCTTAAGGAGTTCCTCTAATAGCTGTGTATGTCAATTTCAAAAAGAAATGAAAAAAGACCTACATCAAGGGGAATTACTAAGTCATGACTATTTCATGAGGTTTTGTGACCTTCACTGTAGCATGTGCTATTTTTATTCATAACTCTTGGAGGAAAATGAAGCACTCTGCCCTTGGGGCTAGGCTGGTTCTGGTTAGACTTTCCACTGCAATCTTTCTTTGCCCAACTCTGGCTTCCTTCCTCCCACTTTGTAAATGGAAAGTAGGGAAGAGTTTCCTGTTTTGAAGTCAGCACCGGACCCACACTAAATCCTCAGCAGTTGATGGCAGTGAAGCATAGACTGGGAGTTGAAGGTAGTATTTGTATTCAAACGTGTCCCACGGTGATTAGCACACTGCATTTTACTTGAGTATCTGCCTTAATGAAAACAGAAATCTGATCAGTCCATTCCTTCAGTGGCTCCAAATAGCTTTCAAGACCTCATTGGATTAAGCGCCATATTCAAAACTATTCATAATATGTCCATGTCCAACCCATCAGCTTCATATATTAATATATTCATATTTGGGCTTCCCTGGTGGCTCAGTGGTCAGAATCTGCCTGCCAGCCCAGGAGCTGCAGGTTCAATCCTGGGTCAGGAAGATTCTTGGAGGAAGAAATGGCTACCCACTCCTGTATTTCTTGCCTAGAGAATCCCATGGACAGAGGAACCTGGTAGGCTACAGTCCATGGGGTCACGAAGAGTCAGATGCGACTGAGCACACACATATTTATGTTCATAATAAGTTACCATATGTTAAGCACATATTGTTTTCTTTTGCCATCATTTTTTTATGCTTTATATACATGAGCTCATTGATTCCTTATTTTTTAAGAAATCTACACAAATGAGAAAACCAAGACTCAGAGAATTTCAAGAAATTCTTTATAGGAGTAGAATTTGAGTTTGAGTGTATTTGACTCCAGAGTCATAATTATACGTTGTATTTCTTTTGTTTTGCCTCACCTTCTAACCACATATTTTGCAGCCAGACTAAGCTACTCTCAATTCCTTTTGTGTCTAATAACTTTTGTTTACATTTTTGCTTCTTCCGGAATGCCTCTCTCTCCTGCTCTAACTGATCTGATTGCTCCTTCTTGTGTAAGATTCAGTGATTAGTCATCACTACTGTGGCTGACCCTTCCTGATGTGTTTGACTGTAGTCATGGCCCCCACTCTGAGTCACAGAGTAGTTTTTCTCAGCATGTATGTGTGAGAGGAGTTGGGAGGTAACTGCTAATGTCATGCTGCAAGAACCATTGCTCTGGTCCTGCAGAAAAGAACGTGTGGAAATCCATTTTTAGCCTGAACCCCAACAATAAAGTGGGTTCAAAATAGAGAATAAAATAAGTCCATTTCCTTTGACACTTGGATATAATCACTAGGAGAGTACTGATTGAGCAGTAACTGAAGTCTCAAGAGGGAGCGCCCCAGATGGAGCCTCAGGACTAAGAGAATAGAAAAATATTACCCGGGTGAACAAATAAATTGGGCGGCTGTATTGAAGGTTAGACCTGAAATGAACTCTGAGCCTTTGCAAATATAGGAACCAAAAAGGCTTTCAAAGTGAAGGAAAACAACTCCCACCTAAACTACAGGAAGGACTTGGGTGCTCAGAATGGGCAAACAGGAGAAGCAATGCTCCTTTCTTAAAATCCTTTCCATCAGGTAGTTTACTGCTATTCTGAGCATGCTATGTGGAAACCTCAAGGGATTGTATCTCCAACATTTCTTTTCATTTCTTTCTCAAAAACAGGGAGCTAGACTTTCACATACATTTGTAATATGAGCATTGCCTTTCCTATTTTGCAGTGGCTTCTTCCTCTTTTTTTTTTTTTTTAATTATTGCATCTTGATCAGTATTCTAGCTGATGAGACTCTGGAAATGTCCAGGCAAATTATGATTCCATTTTCTTAAAAGGAAGGAATTCTTTAAAGACATGACCTTGTTAGTTTTGCATTTCAAGTAATTTCTTTCTTTCACTCAATTTGAAAATATTATGAGACAGGGAAGGGAATTTGTATTTACTGTGGATATGCTAAGTGTTAGACAAGTCTGTCACATGCATTATCTCAATTCCCAGCACAGTGACTGTGGTGTGTTGGTTTTATGCCCATTTCACAGGGTGGGGGGCAGGGTAGGGACCAGCAAAGACTGAATAAACTGGTGGTTAAGTGGGGAAGCTGAGATGTGAATAGCATCAAGCCTGATTCTGCTATAAGATTTCCCAAAGTTAAATGAATAAACCCCTTTTTTAAAAAAGGATAACATTTCCACAGACCACCTGTGATAATTAAAATTATTTTATGTCTCTTAAGTGAACAAACATAAAACTAAACATAAACATCTCATGTATATGACGTTTATGTAACTACAGGACTAAAAGCAAATATATGAATTAAATAGCAGCAAAACTTCCAAATGACATTAATAAGAGACAACTGAGATCAGAGTAATAATAACTATAAACTTATTGAGAGCTTACATGTGCACCTTTCTAAGTTATTTACACATTATCTTATTTGATCCTCAAAGTTTTGTATACTTTTACAGATGAGGAATCTGGCCCAGACTTACTGAAAGTTATGGCTACTCTAATCTCAGCACCAACCAGTCCATTCTAAAGGAGATCAGTCCTGGGTGTTCATTGAAGGAATGATGCTGAAGCTGAAACTCCAATCCTTTGGCCACCTCATGCGAAGAGTTGACTCATTGGAAAAGACTCTGATGCTGAGAGGGATTGAGGGCAGGAGGAGAAGGGGACGACAGAGGATGAGATGGCTGGATGGCATCACTGACTCAATGGACGTGAGTCTGAGTGAACTCCGGGAGTTGGTGATGGACAGGGAGGCCTGGCGTGCTGCAATTCATGGGGTCGCAAAGAGTCAGACACGACTGAGCGACTGAACTGAACTGACTGAATCTCAGCAGTCACTCAGACACCCCTTTGTTTCACTAATGTTTGCTTGCTACTAACCCTACAATGTTTTTGATGGGTTTTAAGACTTCCCCGGTAGCTCAGACGGTAAAGCATCTGTCTACAATGCGGGAGACCTGGGTTTGATCCCTGGGTTGGGAAGATCCCCTGGAGAAGGAAATGGCAACCCACTCCAATATTCATGCCTGGAAAATCCCATGGACCGAGGAGCCTGGTGGGCTATACAGTCCATGGGGTTGCAAAGAGTCAGACATGGCTGAGCAACCTCACTTCACTTCAACCGTACAATGCACAGCAGAAGGCATTCCTGCAAAAATGGATAAAAGGTTTACCTGCTTCCAAGCAGATGGTTAGCCATTCTTCAAAAATATCCATTTTTTTCTTTAGGCAGACAGCTGCATACACTATATTTCTTCCACCCCTGCAAGGAAGCATACAATGCAGTGAAGTTCTAATCAATGGTTAGTGAGAAGTCTTGTCTACCACTTTCAAGCTAGAGTTTTAAGAAGCAGGGGTTTTAAGTGCTCTCTTCATACTTGTTCCCCTTTCAGTGTCTCAATGCAGAAGAGGGCCCTAGGAAATGACACAGCCACATGTTTGCAGCCTGGGTTCCTAAATTGCCTTGTGGAAGAGAGCTGCCAAACAATATCTCCTTTGTGCTAATTTATGGGAAAGAAAGAAACGTTTATGGTCCTTGAGCCATTATATATTTTTTGAGGGGCTGTTTATGATACAGCTAGTGTTATCCAAATTAATATAACTCTAACCATGATGGGAATGCATGGAAGGGGTAGATAGTTGCAATCAAATATGGTGCCTAGTTGGATTCGAACCTTCAGAAGGGAGAGGATGGGGAAGAAACTAGAAAAATGGGGTCCTTTTAAAAAAAATTTTTTTTAATTTATTTATTTGGCTGCACTGGGTCTTCATTGCAGCCCATGGAATTTTTAATTGCAGCATAAAAATGCTTAGTTGTGGCAGGTGGGATACAATTCTCTGACCAGGGATTGAACCTGGGGCCCCTGCACGGGGAGCTCAGAGTCCCAGTCACTGGACCACCAGAGAAGTTCCCCATGGGATCCTTTTATATCTTGTTTTTCTACTGAGGCTAGACCCTGCCCAGATCCTCCTGATCTCCCTATTGTGTTTCTCCCTGGGGAGTGTTTCTCGCCCCTCCTTTCTCCTCCATCATTTTCTTTGTCAGAGCTTCCAGGCAGTCTCCTCGGCTCAGCCATGAATGGCATCTACTAGCAGTGTGCTGGCCCCTTTTTATATCTGGGTCATGCTTTGTGTGTCTTTGTGCATTAGTGTGATAAAGAGCTCTTCCTGACCCTTTGGCTCCTTTCCCATATGATCCATCAGCAGTTTGTACAGGGAAAGATTGGTCTTCCAACAGTCCATAAATAATCTGACTTACTCATCAAAAGAATTTCATAATACACAAGGCACTTAACCAGTTTCATTGAAAACAAGGTTTATTGTATTTGGGGAAGATGTTGTAAAATTCCAGGTTAACTGTATATCTGTTTCTTGAGACAATATGCCTTCCTGTCAATCAGCACTTTCTAGAATGAAAGGCCTATGCTTCCACTAAATGGCAAAGCCAGCGGGTAGTTCCTGTAGTATTTGATCACCAACTTCCAACCTAAACTATGGGTTTGACAGAGTACAATCACCCATTTAGCAAACCTGTAAATGCTCTGAGACTGTTCTATCCACAGTGGGCACGAGTGAAGATTGGCTTTGGGGGTGCTGTCTGATTCTGGGCAGCACAGGAAGGCCTGGCTTGGGTCAGTCCCAGCACGGTCCTGCTCCTGGCTCTGTCTGGAGGCCTCCCTAATGGGAGGCATGGGTGCTGTCCAGTTCTCTTCCTCCTTCAGGGCACTGCCAACCTGCAACCTTGGCTTGGAAGGCTCAGTAACACAACTAAAAACAAATCATAGGCACATTTTTACCTGCAGATGCCAACTGTCCTAGATCAAACGTTCTCATCCAATAAACAAGCCTGAATCTCGGAGAAAAATAAGCACTTCAGAAACTTTTGAAAATTTCTCTCTTTCTTTCTGTCTCTCTTTTAAACTCCTCGAACCTGAAACCAAAGGAAGGCAATACTTCTTAAGTTGCTGTGGGTAGATTCAAGGGTCTACATTGATCATTTTTGCTATCAGGACTTCATTTTACATTTTAAAATACTATTGGAACTCTGAAAAAAAAAATGACTCTTTTGGCAGGTTTTCAGGAAATAAATGCTTACCGCGTGAGATCTGAGAAAAAAGGATGGAAAATTAGTCACTCAATACTTTGAAACATCCAGTTAACTTCTAAGTCCCTGGAAAAATCAACACAAGGCAGACCTCTTGCAGATTCTTAATTTTTAAATTCTCCTAGAAATGCCAATCGCTCAGCTGCTGGAACACAATTTGTGAACCAGGATTGGCCCAAACCAATTTGTGGTTTTTTTTTTTTTTTTCATTTTTCTATAGTAGTGGCATTCAAACCAGTAATAATAGCCACAGCGTCAAGTGTGCCCTCTAAAACTGGATAGAGTAGGACCTGGCACACAGATATTTTTCTGACTTGCTCTGTAGAGGGTGTCCTGTTCTAGCAGTCACTAGAGTAGTGGTGACCACCCACTGGGTGAAGACTTTATGGGATAATCTGTGTATTCTCTAGCCCAGCACGACTCCCTGGTTTGGCAGGATGAGGCACCAAGGAAAAGCACAGATATTACCGCTAAAGAGCCTCATTCGTTTCACATCTCTGCCCTGAACCTACCAAGTGGGGAAGTTAACTGGCCACCTACTATCCACTACCAGCACAGTGGAGAGAAAGATCATGTGATGATCTTGGCCATGTTATAGCTCCACTCAGAGGGGCCTTATAAAGGCTCGTTTTATAAAGAAGGAAAAGCAGCCTGAGATACAGGTTGATATGAATTCTTGGACAAGGGTGAATGGCTCCTCGGCTTGGTCAGGCCCCAGAAGGAACCAAATTGGAAGGAGTAGGGTTGCTCCAACATAGTGAAAGCCTAGAAGAGTTGACTGGAACCCAGAGGGCTTGGTAAGGAAATCTGGGGAAGAGGTATGAGGCTGAACTTATGGTTGTGGGCACAGAGTGTGGGTATCTTCGTATCTCACACTAATGTCTACTAGAGAACCCCCACCTGAGAGGTAGCTTTCAGCCACAAGGTAGATAAGATGTCTCATCTTGTGGATGTAGATATACAGTGAACCCTGGGGAGACCAGAGCATCCACTTGGTGGCCAAATGATTTCAATTTCAATCTGTCCTTCAGTTCAGTCGCTCAGTCGTGTCCAACTCTTTGTGACCCCATGGACTGCAGCACGCCAGGCCTCCCTGTTTATTGCCAACTCCCGGAGTTTACTCAAATTCATGTCCATTGGGTCAGTGATGCCGTCCAACCATCTCATCCTCTGTCGTCCCTTCTCCTCCTGGCTTCAATCTTTCTCAACATCAGGGTATTTTTCAGTGAGTCAGTTCTTCGCATCAGGTGGCCAAAGTTTAGAGTTTGGAGTTTCAGCTTCAACATCAATCCTTCTAATGAATGTTCAAGACTAATTGCCTTTAGGATGGACTGGTTTGATCTTGCAGTCCAAGGCACTCTCAAGTCTTCTCTAACACCACAGTTCAAAAGCATCAATTCTTTGGTGCTCAGCTTTCTTTATAGTCCAACTCTCACATCCATACATGACTACTGGAAAAACCATAGCTTTGACTAAATGGACCTTTGTTGGCAAAGTAATGTCTCTGCTTTTTAATATGCTGTCTAGGTTGGTCGTACTTTTCTTCCAAGGAGCAAGCATCTTTTAATTTCTTGGCTTCAGTCACCATCTGCAGTAATTCTGGAGCCCCCCAAAATAAAGTCTGTTATTGTTTCCACTGTTTCCCCATCTATTTCCCATGAAGTGATGGGACCAGATGCCATGATCTTCGTTCTCTGAATGTTGAGTTTTAAGCCAACTTTTTCACTCTCCTCTTTCACTTTCATCAAGAGGCTCTTTAGTTCTTCACTTTCTGTCATAAGGGTGGTGTCATTTGCATATCTGAGGTTATTAATATTTCTCCCAGCAATCTTGATTCCAGCTTGTGCTTCATCCAGCTAAGCGTTTCTCTTGATGTACTCTGCATATAAGTTGAATAAGCAGGGTAATAATGTACACCCTTGACGTACTCCTTTCCCTATTTGGAACTACTCCGTTGTTCCATGTGCAATTCTAACCGTTGCTTCCTGACCTGCATACAGGTTTCTCAAGAGGCAGGTCAGGTGGTCTGGTATTCTCATCTCTTTCAGAATTTTCCAGTTTGTTGTGGTCCACATAGTCAAAGCCTTTGGTATAGTCAATAAAGCAGAAATAGATGTTTTTCTGGAACCCTCTTGCTTTCTCAATGATCCATTGGATGTTGGCAATTTGATCTCTGGTTCCTCTGCCTTTTCTAAATCCAGCTTGAACATCTGGAAGTTCACAGTTCACATACTGTTCAGGCCTGGCTTGGAGAATTTTAAGCATTACTTTACTAGCATGTGAGATGAGTGCAATTGTGCAGTAGTTTGAGCATTCTTTAGCATTGCCTTTCTTTGTGATTGGAATGAAAACTGACCTTTCCCAGTCCTGTGGCCACTGCTGAGTTTTCCAAATTTGCTGGCATACTGAGTGCAGCACTTTCACAGCATCATCTTTCAGGATTTTAAATAGCTCAACTGGAATTCCATCATCTCCACTAGCTTTGTTCATAGTGATGCTTCCTAAGGTCCACTTGACTTCGCATTCCAGAATGTCTGGCTCTAGGTGAGTGATCACACATTGTGATTATCTGGGTCGTGAAGATCTTTTTTTTATAGTTCTGTGTATTCTTGCCATTTCTTCTTAATATCTTCTGCTTCTTTTAGGTCCATACCTTTTCTGTCCTTCATTGTGCCCATTACAAGGACATCACTCTGTCCTTACCAGAACTGATTCCTACCTTACCCACATGTCTCTATTAATACTATCAACCAAGGGCCTACAGAATTCCTGATCTATTAAGAATGGCAGCTTGCACAACATTGTGGCAATGGGCACATGACCACGAGATCCACTAGTCTCCCCAGATATCCGATCAATCAGAAGTAGCTAGTCTAATGGGATGGTGGAAGGACTACTGAAGGCTCAGCTAGGGTTCCAGCCTTGGGCCAATAACCTGTAAGGTTACAGCGCTATCCTCCAGGGTGACGTTCCTGTAAGGTTACAGCACTATCCTCCCGGGTGACATTATATGCACTAACTCAGTGGCTATAGTGCTATGTTTCTGAAAACTGGAATTCACAGGGACAAGAACCAAAAAGTAGAAACTGGTGTGGATCCTCTCAGGATCGCTGCTTATCAAGCTTGCAACTGTAGACTCTACTACTTTAAAGGTTCTGGTTTCTACAAGGGGAACACCAGGCAGCAATCCAACTTGAAGCTGTGACTGCATGAGGTCATTTGAGGCTCCTCATGTCAGTGGAAGAACTGGCAAAGAAAAGAATTATTCCCTTGGTGGACAAAATTGACGCTAATTACCACGAAGAGTAGGGCTGCTCTTACACAGTTGAAGTATGGAGAAGTTGACTGGAACCCAGAGGGCTTGCGTGGGCATCTCTTGGTTCTTTCTTGCCAGGGATAACAGTAAATGGGCAGCTTCAACAGCTATGGCTTGATGAGGCCAAAGCAGCTAAGGACTCAGGGCTGAGGTTCTGGGTCAGTCCATCAGGCTGGTAGCCTCCAGTGGCCAAGGGTGAGTGACATCTAGAATGGGTGATGGGGGAGGTAGATGAGGCCTTTATCTTGGGATCTGCTTTCCAGGAACTCAAGAAAGATTCCCAGGGCTTCCCTGGTGGCTCAGTGGTAAAGAATCTGCCTGCCAACTCAGGAGACACAGGTTCAATCTTCGGTCCAGTAAGATCCCAACTAAGTGAGTGTGCTACAGCCATTGAACCTGTGCTCTAGAGACTGGGACCCACAACTGCTGAGCCCAGGTGCTGCATCTCCTGAAGCCTGTGAGCCCTAGAGCCTGTGCTCCACAACAATGAGAAGCCTGCACCCTGCAACTAGAGAGTAGCCCCCTGCTCACCATGCTGCAGAAAAGTGACAGTGACAAAGACCCAGCACAGCCAAAAATAAATAAAATTATATTTACAAGTGAGTTATAGAAAAATATAGAGAGGATCTGGAGTGTTTCAAAAGAAAAAAGATTCCTAGCACCTAGTTCAGGATCTAGAATGTAGTAAGTTGGCCACAGAGGTTGACCATATGAATCTTTGATGATTGTCTGAATGAATAACTGTGCCCTGAGCTCTGCAGTAAAGGAACTCAAGTTAATTCGCATTTGAGAGTGCTGGGGTCTCTCAGGGAAGGTCTGTATATTAATATGTGGCACTCCCAGCCTCTGGGCAGCATGGTTCACCCACTGTTCCTCCCCCAGAATCAGGGTCTTGTGGTGAAGGCTCACACACAGCTTTGGAAGTGCACCAAACCCTTTCTGCACCCGCCTCCCCAAGCCAGTGTGTCACCAGCAGGAACTCATTATTCACTCAGAGTCAGAGTGACAAGAGAGAAACACAATCCTTCAGGCTTAACCATTTTCTTTCCCCCCAAATAAAAAAGCCAAGTCACACATGGCTGCAATTTGGATGCTATGTCACTTTCACACTTTATTGCTCCACACATAAGCCAGCTGAATGTTTTTGAAAGGGACCAAATGAATTTAGTTTTTAAATGATCCCATGTACCTTATCCCAAAAAATGACCCAAATAAACAGCAAGCGTGATATAGTTACAACATTGACAGTGGTCTCAGGCTCAGCTCCACGAAAATTACTTTCCCTCACCCCTTCCTTTCTCTCTCCCGGGATCAGTTGGTGGGACATAAATTCTCCAACAAATGGGCTATCTTCTTGAGACATAATCTTAGGTCTGGAAGGACTTGGAGATGTTTTTGCCTAGTGCGTGCATGCTACATGGCTTCAGTCGTGTCTGACTCTTTGCGACCCTGTGGTCTGTAGCCCACCAGGCTCTTCTGACCATGGAGTGGTCAGAAGCTAGAATACTGGAGTGGTTTGCCATGCCCGCTTCTGGAGGGTCTTCCTGACCCAGGGATCAAATCCACATCTCATGTTTCCTGCATTGGCAGGCAGGTGGGTTACCATTAGCGCCACCTGGGAAGCCCAACGCCCAAAGCAGAGGCTTTGCAGCTACTTCTTTCCTTGCTCTCAGTTTTGACATTTTGACAACCTGGCTCACTGATTCTCAACTCTTATATCTCTCACCCATTTTCGTTTGCTAGAATTTTGGTGGCATGTTTGAAGAGACTGAAATACTCCGAAGGACAGTAAACAAGTAAGCAACAAATGACCTCGAAGTCACAGCTTGGGTTTAGCACTTTCTCCAGGTGTTGTGAAAGCATCCACGGTTACTGCCTCACTCACCTGGCAGCTTTTCACGCCCTGTTGTTGTCGAAGAAGACCTCTTCATTGTCCTGGCCTTTTGTACACATGATTAAACTAGCATAAAATTTGCTTTTGGCACTAGCCTGATAAAAATACGTGCTTTATCCCCTTATCCCCAGGTTCCTCCCCATAACTAAGAGTCCCCCAAATAAAGAAATAAATAAATTTATATTAAAAATGAGTTACAGAAAAATATATAGAGAATCCCGTGAGTATTAAAAAAAAAAAAAGATTCCTAGTACCTAGTACGAGATCTAGACCATAGTAAGGAAGCCACAGAGATTGACCATGTGAATCTTTGGTGAATGAATGAATGAATAATTTCATAAAATTTGCTTTTGGCACTAGCCTGATAAAAATACGTGCTTTATCCCCTTATCCCCAGGTTCCTCCCCATAACTAAGAGTCCCCCAAATAAATAAATAAATAAATAAATTTATATTAAAAATGAGTTACAGAAAAATATATAGAGAATCCCGTGAGTATTAAAAAAAAAAAAAAAGATTCCTAGTACCTAGTACAAGATCTAGACCATAGTAAGGAAGCCACAGAGATTGACCATGTGAATCTTTGGTGAATGAATGAATGAATAATTGCCTGTGCAGTGAAAGTGAAGTCGCTCAGTCATGCCTGACTCTTTGTGATCCCATGGATAGTAGCCTGCCCCAAGCTCCTCCATCCATGGGATTTTCAAGGCAAGAGTACTGGAGTGGGTTGCCATTTCCTTCTCCAGGGAATCTTTCTAACCCAGGGATTGAACTGAAATCCTTCACATTGTAGACAGATGTTTTACCATCTGAGCCACCTGTGCAGTAAAGGTGCTCAATTTAATTCACATTTGAGAAGTGCTGAGGACTCTCATGGGACATCTGTGGGTTAACATGAATAGCACTTGGCCTTTGGAGATCACCTTCCTTTGGGTAAAGTCTCACCTTCCAGCCTTTCTACCAAGGCTTGTCTCCCTCCCTGTCCCTTCCTCTGTCACTTACAGTAGTAGATTTGGGTTTTTATTATTGAGATTTGGTTATTCTGGTGCCAACCCTGAAGAGAGAGACTGGATCTTGTCTGCAGGCTGAGATCTGTGTCATGTGAATAACCAGAGACAGGTGTCCCCAGCGTGGACCCACAGATCTATACGCAAGAGAGGGCACTTCAGGTGGCTGGATGCCCAAAAGGTTCTTGACAGAGGGCTTTCGAAGTGATGTCAGGTGGCACCCTGGAGCGAGGCAAGCAGTCCATGTGAGACTTCCCTGGCTGGCAAGCTCTGCTTGTCTAGCATCTGGATGCTCTCTGTGACTGTTTATCTTTTTTTGTGCTCTAGCCTTGACTAAAGCCTTCTTCAGAGCTTCTAACCTAGAGACTGAAAGGGAGGTAGGTGCTTGGGTGTGGGTATTGACAGAGCTGTGTCCCCCTACTGCTGTGATGACATCAGGGACCTGGGAGACCCCAGGAGAATGTGACGCTTAGGGACACGTCAGGCTGCGTGGTCTGGGACATTACCCTTCAAGTGCTTGGGGATTGGCTTATTTTCTTAAGACAGGTGATATTTTCTTATATAATCTGTAATACTAAGTAGAAGATTATTTCTCAAAAATAGCAACGGGGCTAGACCACTGTGTACTAAGTGGCTTCAGTCACGTCCAACTCTTTGTGACCCTATGGATTGTACCCCACCAGGCTCCTCTGTCCATGGGATTCTCCAGGCAAGAATACTGGAGTGGGTTGTCATTTCCTCCTCCAGGGGGATCTTTCTGACCCAGGGATCGAACCCATGTCTCTTGTGTCTCCTGCACTGGCAGGCAGGTTCTTTACCGCTAGCACCATGCCTTGTCTGGGAAGCCCAGACCAGGCTAGACCAGAAAGGACAGGAATCTGGAGTTCATGCAAATGTTCAGAGAGATCAGCCTTGCCTGCTATTCAGAGGTGCCCAGCGCCTTCCCGTGGGGGTCTCTGGTTACAGGAACTGCCTGCCCTTGGCAGATCTGCTCCTGGGGAGGTTCATCCCCACCTGGTGTTGGGTAACTTGCTGGGTCCTGGTCTCACAAGGTGTGGTTGTTTCAGAGTGTGTGTCATTGAGCTAAATCACAGAGGGAGGAAAACTGTTCCCAAAGTGGGAGGGAAGCAGCAACCTCCGATGCCAGGGCCAGTTGACCTAGTTGCCAGTCCTCACTGCAGACTGTGGAAACACACAGTGCAGGCGATGGAAAACGAAAACAGGAAAAGGCGATTCTGGGCTCTGGGATTTCCAAATGCTGGAGCCGCAGAGTGGAAAAGTGAGCACAGGCGATCCTGGGCAGATGATTTGCTCATCCCCTCAGACGCGTGTGTGCTGTGGAGCTGGCTGCTCCTAAGGTGTCATCGGGGGCGGGCGGGGGAAGATGGAGGATTTCAGTGGACTTTAAGGCAGTACTTTTTCCACTAACAGAACTCTTTCAAATGGTCTCTGGGATTAAAAAGAAAGAAAAAATGGTAACAGCTTTCTCTTAGCAGATCTTCCATCTTTTTTTCTTCCATTCTATGCATCAATGTATCTATCTATATATCTATGTTCCTCCCTCTCTTTTCTCTTATTTCTTTCCATCTATCTAGCCATCATGTAATTTTTTTAGTTCTTTTTTTCATCTGAGGAATGCCAAGGTTTGTATGAAGGTGAGGTGAGGTGAGGTGAAGTCGCTCAGTCGTGTCCGACTCTTTGCGACCCCATGGACTGTAGCCCACCAGGCTCCTCAGTCCATGGAATTTTCCAGGCAAGAATACTGGAGTGGGTTGCCATTTCCTTCTCCAGAGGATCTTCCCAACCCAGGGATTGAACCTGGGTCTCCCGCACTGCAGGCAGACGCTTTAACCTCTGAGCCAACAGGGAAGCCCCTTGTATGAAGGTACTGGTCATATTCTTCATGCCTGTTGATCCAAGCCCCTTGGTATAGTTCACCAAGTGTACCAAGGTGGTAGGTGTGGGGTTGAAATATGTGACATTCTGATTATTTCTTTGCAGACTGTGGATTAGGTGGCATCTTGTGGGCCTGAAATCCTATTTTATGAAATGGACCCCAAATTATACCTTTCAAGTAAAAACAGCTTGTTTTCAAATAGTATTGTCTGAATGGAGGCATGTGCTTAGTCGCTCAGTTGTGTCTGACTCTTTGTAACCCCATGGATTGCAGCCCGCCAGGCTCCTCTGTCCATGGGAATCTCCAGGCAAGAATACTGGAGTGGGTTGCCAGGCCCTCCTCCAGGGGATCTTCCCAACCCAGGGATCAAACGCAGATCTCCCACATTGCAGGCAGATTCTTTACCAGCTGAGCCACCAGGGACGCCCAAGAACACTGGAGTGAGTAGCCTATCCCTTCACCAGGGGGTCTTCCTGACCCAGGAATCAAACTGGGGTCTCCTACATTGCAGGTGGATTCTTTACCAGCTGAGCTACCAGGGAAGCCCCAGTGGAGGCATAGCAAATTTAGAAACAAATTATTATTACTATCAAAAGCAGGGCAGTGTGTGTCTGCAGCACGTAGGCGTATGACCGCTGTATATGCTGAGTAAGCAAGAGAAAAACCATTCACTTTACTATCTATGAACATCATGGTGGATATTTTGGGGGGAATGGTGGCAGGATTATAGATTTATAAGAACACGTTAGCAAGTCCACTGGAGACTCTTTCTTGCTTTCTGTCTGTGTGAGCAGGATTTCCCACAACATCAGGCTTCTGTGTGTGCCTTTTCCTCCCAAGTCCAATGCTGGTTCTGTCCATGAGCAGAGGGCCTGGTGGGAAAGAAAGAGACAAGGGGAGAGAGCTGTTGGCCACTTGTGTGAGTATGTCTTATAATAAGGAAGTAGACAGCAGGAGTCAAACCTGGGTCTGTTTGACTCTTTTCATTTGACACTAATTTGTATCAGAGAACTCTGTGAGGGTCTAGTTACTCTGGCATCTAGGGTGGTTTCTCCAGTCTGGACCTCTTTGGACATCCATGGTATGGGTGCCAAGTGGATTTTGCTTCTTTGCTCAGATGACAAAGCGATTGATCTAGTTCTTTTGTTTATTAGGCTGTGCCAGGTCTTAACTGCGGTACACGGGACTTTAGCTGCATCATGTGAACTCTTAGTTGCAGCCTGTGGGATCTAGTTCCCCGACAAGGGATTGAACCCCGGCCCCCTGCATTGGGAGTGTGGAGTCTTAGCCACTGGACTACAGGGAAGTCCCTGGTGTAGAACTTTCACGTAAAGAGCTCAAATCAGGATTCATCCATTATCTCCCTGCTTCTGTGAGAGAGACTTGGTGATTTGAATGATTTCTTGTGGCAAAGAACAGAATACAACATAGAAAGGCCAGACTCTCAGGAAGGTTACTATGAGAGCTAGGTGGTGGTGGGTTCAAATCCCAGTTCTTAGGAAACGATTTAACCTGTCTGATTTGCAGTTAGTTTCCTTGCACAGTGGTTGGAGACAGGACATGCCAAGTTCCCAGGAGTCGTGAGGTGTTATTACAGCTACTCTGTAGTTGTGCTGGTTTGTGTCAGGCCTGGCCTGGCTCCTCTGCTCTCAGGCACAGGAACTGGTTTTAACAATCTTATAATTCCTTGCAGCTTGCAGGCATGATTTAGTGGGTCATGGCAATAAGCGATGATTAAAGAATACAGCAAACTCTGGCACCAGTGGTTGGAAGACTGGCCAAAGGACAATTCTCCATCCCTGGCCAAGAGGACTAAAGCAAGCTCCTTTGGTTAAGCCTATTTAATGACCTTCTGGATGAGCTGTTGGCGGGAGCTTCCTCACTGGCAGCTGACTCCTGCCCAACTTGCATGGGTGATCCCTGTTTTACAAACTCAGGGCTCATAAGTCCTCGGAGGAAGGCTGGAGGCTGGGCCATCACCCTGGCTGTGGCAGGCAGGGCTGAACTGAGATAATTCATTCATAAACTCATTCATTGAAAAATGTGAAAACCAGGAGCTCTGCATCTGGAGAATTTAAGTTGGTTCAAGGCTTAAATCTTAAGCCTGCTTTTCCTTGGACTCTTGGCTACCTGTGTAACATGGGCATGCTATTAATATTTATTTGACAAAGGGTATCTAGGAAGAGAAGGAGGATGAATGAGTGGAGCAAAATCTCTACATCTGCTTTGTGATTTATAAAATAAGTGTGATGCTGTGCCACTAAAGGCTGCTTTCCAGGAAAATGAAGTTACTGTATAGAAAAATTCCCCCTTAAAGAGATGGCCAGAGTTCACCTATACTTCTAAAACTGTTGAGCATAACAGAAAAGAGATACTTCCTTACACTGTTATTCAGAAAAGGTTTCGAAAGTTTTTCCCGGACTTGGGGCCATACGTCGGTATGTAGAATGAATCTCTTTTGCCAGTTGATTCTCTTCACTCCGTCTTCCATTCCTAATAGATATATTACACATATGTCCAATATAGTAGATGTATAATAACCGACTGTCATTGGCTTCTCCCATTCCTCAGTTCTCTTAAGATTTTGTGACTGACTGGCTCCATTCACCCTTCTCTTCTTAATTCAGTGATGTTTGGGCCTCTCAGCCGATCTGTAGATGGTCTAATGCCATGAAAGGGTTTTTCTTTCATAGTACCTGGAGTGCTTGTGGGTAGTACTTGACATGAAGGGAAGTCTCAGCTTCAGGATGCATTTGCTGGGAAAGGATTCAGGCTAGAAGCGATGGTTGAGCTGAATCTTAAAGAAGTAGGGAATGGAAATCCAGGTAAGAGTTTGGATTTCCAAGAAGAAGGAGCACAGAGGAACTTTGCAGGTGGCTTGTAAGGCTGTTCCAGCTCAAGGCAAAGGAGCATGAGGGTACAGGAGAGGGGAGGCTGGAGGTACAGCTGAGGACCTGGTCCCGAGGGCCCCTGCATGTATGTCCTGCAGGCAACTCAGAAGATTTTGAGTTGAGGATAAGGGTTAGGGTGGACTTAGATTTAGGGAACATAAGAACGACGAGCCGATCAGATTTGCATGACTGGGATGTGGGCAATGAGCAAGTCTTCAAATTCGCCTCAGCGTCCTCATTCCGAAAGTAGAGAGAAAGGTTTTGCACCAAGATTAGAAGAGATAATGTATGTGAAAGTGCTAAATATATTTAATTTTTGTTATTATTATTAGACTTATTATTGAGCCATGAATGAGTTAACATACTTTTTCAGGAGGAGATCAATCGGTTTTGAGGCAAATACACTTGCTTTAGTATTGTTACTTGATTTATGGCAGGATGTATGACTGACGTAGCTTTCTACTTCCTTCAGCATCTGTTTTTTTTTTTTTAAATGACAGCAGGTTGTACTATTTGTTGTCTGCTTTAAACTCTTAAGTGCTAAACTCGGATGGATATGGGAAGAGTTGATCAAAGGTGAACATTGATTGCGGAAGAGGAAAAGAAAAGATTTTGTTCTTTCTGGTTGTGCAATCATTCTTCAAGAGCCTTTTAAAAAGCAAAACAGGGACTTCTCTGGAGTTCCACTGGTTAAGACTGGCTGCCATTGCAGGGAGTGGGGGTTCGATCCCTAGTTGGGGAAGTAAGATCCCACATGCTGAGGGATGGGACAAAAATAAAAAGTTTCCATCTTCTCATTGCAACTCATAACTTCTCATAGCCTGAAAACCTCATGACATTTTACCAAAACTCTCCTCCCAGAAAAGCATCAGTGGTAAGTAGGTGAATAGAAACCTGGTATATAAATAGCGAAATATATAGAGCAATACATGAGGCATCTGGTAACGTGTGATTTTCATCTGATTTTACTCTGTTATTAAGAAGGACCTTGCTTCTGAAAGAAGGAACATTTTTAAAAATTTTGAACATTTAAAAAAATTTTCCTTATCTATTTAACACCATGGGTGGCATGTGGGATCTTAGTTCCCTGACCAGGGATCGAACCCTTCCCCCCTGCACTGAAAGTGCAGAGTCTTAACCACTGGACCGCCAAGGAAGTCCCCTAGAACATTTTCATAGCTCAAGTCTGAATGCTCCTCACTCCTTGGTGATGATATGACCCAAGAAATGATGTCACCTCCCTGAGTGCCTCCCTCTATAAAATGGGGAGAGTAAGTAGAAAGCCTCACTTCTTAGGGCTTTTGGGAGGATGACATGAGAGCATCTGATTGAAGCCTGAGAGATGATAAACCCTGGGTAAGGTATAAGGGCCAGGAGAGGAACACCTTCAGCTGTGGGAATCAGCAACATTCTCTTCTGATGATGGCATCAGACATTTAAGTTCAAGTTGCATCTGAACATGATCTTAACTGACATCTAAGAAACCAGAAGAGGATGAAAATGAGGACAGAGTTTAGTCTATAGAAGGTCTTGAGCCTGAAGAGGTGCCAGGGTCCAGGGCCCAGATGATGGCGGGTCCTGCCAGTCTGACCAGCCCCCATGGATAGGATAGCAGGGCATCCAGGCGCTGAGGAGATGGCCACTCCTGGGCTGCAGAGACAGCATAAACGGTGACCAGGGCGAGACAACACAGTCCACACGGCTGCAGGCGTGAAAGTCAAACTCTGTCTTTATTCTTTTACCATTGTACGTGGGGTAGGTAGCAGCATGGCTGGGGAGGTCCTGGGAAGGGAATCTGGTGGGTGGAAATCTTACCTTTGAGCATCAGTTACATGTAAGCCTGATTTCGGCACATTGCATGTTAGACTTCTCCATGGCAAGTTAAAGAGTAGAAGGCAGATGGGCTCCAAGAAAAGGTTCTTTGCAAGAGTTCAACACAGTGGCCAAGGTTGTATTCTTGCGTTTCATCACGCATGTGCATTGGAGTTCTGTGTTTTTGGAATCTGACTTCAGAAAACATAAGATTTCCAGGTAGCATAGAGCTGTCCCCATCTTAGCATCTCTGCCTCTGGCCGATGTGATGTCATACTTTCCTGACATTTAGTATCTGCCCTGGTATGGGCCTGAAACAAAGTGTATTCATGTCTCAGCCACAAAACAGGACCTTCTATTAAAAGCCAGATACACGTACTCTGTCCACCCTTCCCAACAGATGCCCTCCACCACCCCCGACTCTGCCAAAATGAAGTAAAAGCACATCCTGAGTTGACCATTTCTCTGAGCCTGGCAGACACGCAGCAAGGGTGTTGGCTGGTGATGGGCTGGAGGCATAGCCCACTCGACCGAGCCCATACATGTTCAAGCTTGACCTCCACTGGCAAAATCTGCAGGGCCATTTCTAGACATTTCAAGTGATTGACTCCTCTGAGAAAATGATACGTTAAAATATACACACACACATATTTAATTATTTTTTTAAACCACAACTGAAAAAATTTCTTTGCCACTGTGTAGAATTAAATCTGACAAGAAACCCTATGAGTTTTTATTAGTACCATTATTGTTTTCTTTGGCTTCATGTACTATATCGGTAAAATGACAAAAATAAAAAGAAAAAAATTGTAAAAAGGCAAATATTTTGTACAAAAATACAGTTTTAAAAGCTCTTTAAGTATATTTCATATTGTTACTAAGAGTTGGCCTATATATCTGTATGTCTGCGTATTTTTCCTACATTTGGGATTTTATCAATAGAAATGTAAGGTACTGTTTACACGGTGTATGTTTTCAGTTCTTCCTAAAGCTCAACAACCAATGATAATCTTTTTTTTTGATTGGAGCATTCCATACTCTGGAAGATATGATTTGCATAACTGTATGGTTATTGGCTGAGAAAAATCTATGTGATTCAGTCCATTTGCTTACTGACAATCCATATATCACACTAGGGGAACACTTTTGTTCCAAACTTTGTCCTTGAGCAAGGCAGATGGTAGAGAACACGGGCCTTCAATGTTTTCAGTAACTGGTCTTCAGTGCGTTCCCCCTCAATCTAATGAGAAGGTGATGCAATCAGAAAGAAGTATCTTTTTGCCTTCGAGAACTGTCGACAGTTTGCTATTAGGATATCACGGTCCATTATAATGTAATTGCTAATTCTAAAAGAGAAGAAAAAGAATGGGTGTTAGTTCTTCTTAAAGAACAATGTTAATGGACAATTCAGAAAAAGGAGTGTGTATTTTAAAGAAAACACTCCAAATACATCATTCAATAATTATTTTTTCAAATAAATACCTCAAAGTTCTTATTCAGATTCAATAAAAGGTAAAATTCACTTCAAAGGAGCCTATTCTGGGGCGTCCTAGTCTCAACTCAAATCCCAAATGTAGTAGTGCTATAGTGCTCCATCGTGTCCGACTCTTTGCGACCCCATGGACTGTAGGCCGCCAGACTCCTTTGTCCATGGGATTCTCCAGGCAAGAATACTGGAGTGGGTTGCTATTTCCTACTCCAGGGGATCTTCCTGACCCAGGGATCAAACCAGTGTCTCCTGCATTGCAGGCAGATTCTTTACTCACTGAGCCATCGGGGAAGCACCTTGATGTAATTACACTTGTTTATTTTTTCCTTTCAGATCCAAAAAATCATTACCAAGATCACTGTCAAAGAGATTATTGCCTATGCTTTCTTCTGGAAATTTAATGGTTTCAAATCTTACATTTGAGTCATTCATCCATTTTGAGCTTATTTTGTGTAAGGTTAAGAGAGTGGTCTGGTTTTACTCTTTTGCATGTGGCTGTCCAGTTTTGGCAGCAGTATTTATCAAGGAGACTGTCCTTTCCCTATTGTATATTCTTGCTCCTTTGTCATAAATTAATTGACCATATGTGCATGGGTTTATTTCTGGGCTCTCTAGTCTCTTTCACTGATAGAGATATGTGTTATTTTTATGTCACTACCACACTGTTCTGATTACTGTAGCTCTGCAATATATTTTGAAATCAAGGAGTATGTCCAGCTTTGTTCTTCTTTCTCAAGATTACTTTGGCTATTTAGGGTCTTTTGTGGTTCCATACAAATTTTAGGATTGTTTTCTCTATTTCTGTGGAAAATGACACTGGAGTTCTTATAGAGAGTCCACTGAATGTGTAGGTTTCTTTGGGTAGAATGGACATTTTAATAATACTCTTCCAATCTGTGAGCACAAAATATGTTCCCATTTATTTGGGCCTTCCTCAATACCTTTCATGAGTGTCTTATATTTCCAGTGTATAGGTGTTTCACCTCCTTGGTTAAATTTATTCCTAGGTATTTTATCTTTTTGATGCAACTGCAAGTGGTATTGTTTTCCCAATTTCTCTGATAGTTTGTTATATGAAAAAACATATGACATTGGTGCCATATGATAAAGAACAACTGACTGACAATATTATAAGGTAATGATCTAGGCCCACCCATTAGTCTAAAATTTACTGAGTACTTCCTCTACATTAGGCACATGTATTAACTTACTTAAGACCTCACAAAAACCCCATTAAGAGGATTACTATTATTATTTCCCTGAGGTTAATAGCTTGCCGAGATACTAACTGGCAGAATCAGGATTGGAATCCAGTTGCAGAACCTACTTTCAGAGCCCTTATACTCACCTCTTGCCCTTTAATAAGATATAAGCTCCGCAGTGCTCTCTTAAATCCCTTCCACTGCTTACCTCTCTCCCTGTCTTTCTCGCAGATGAAGTGATTCATGTCTTCACACTGGAAATCATTCCACTGCCCCAAATTAATCAGTCCAGCGCAATCTTCTCCAGGTCCGTGGCCATGACCCCAGTTATCTGGCTGTCCAGCTTTCCAATTTCTTTTAAGAAAACAGAAATCGAGTGTTATTTGCAAAGTCATGCAGACGTTTGCTTGACCCAAGAGCAGCAGAGAAATGTAAAAAACAAAACCAAGGCCTGTCACGCGTCCCAGAATGAAAACGCGCTGTTTAAAAAGCTGCACATGCTCTGATTCTGAATAAGAAGCAGCTGTTTCGCAGAGGAGCGTGTGATGCAGCCTTTCCCTGCAGGCTTGTTATCTTGGCCACAGTAGAGTCAGCTCACGGAGCTGCTTCATCACATTGCTGAGGAAGTAAATCTGTCTTCAACACAGCTCAATGAATGACAGCTTTCTAATGTGTACTGGAATGCTGACTTCTGGGCTTGAGTGTGAATATATACATTCTGAGGATGATACACCCACCCACAAACATGCACACACTTATGAGAACCCAGAGGGAATCTTTTACATTCTGATATCTTGTCTCTAACAAGTCAGAGTCAGGCAGAGAGACACCCCTCCCCTTTTTTTAAACTTTAAACCTTTCATTTTGTACTGGGATACAGCCGATTAACAATGTTGTGGTGGTTTCAGGTGAAGAGCGAAGGGGCTCAGCCATGCATATTCTTGTATCCACAGACTTACCAAATGAACTTTATGGCTGCTGGGGGGAAAGGGAAGTTAGGGACTTTGGAAAGGTCATATACACACTACTATATTTAAAATGGAGAGAACATTGATATACACTTAGAAGACCGTATAAACTCTTGGTTATGGTTTTCTGGCTAAGCTGCAGATAGCTAATTGCTTCAGAAAGAAATGGTAATTTAATCTTACTGAAAATGACTCATACATTTCACTGCCTTTTTTGGGAGAGAGATTCTTCAAAACAAGTTGTCTTTAAGATGAGCTCAACTTGGGGCTTGTTAACTTGTCTGGGGCTGCTCCCCGCAGCCCCTCGTGAGGGTTCGCTGTTCCTGCCTCTCTTTCTAAGCGATCAGCTACATGTGCTTCCAAGAGTCAAAACTTGAAAGGCTACATTTTCTTTAAGAGCCAAGTCCTTGAACAGAAGCCTGTGGTCACCTCCTGAGAGGACAAGTTTGCCTCGTGTGGAGGGTCCGAAAAGAACATCTGCAGCAGGAGGTGCTTCCCAGAAACGATGACTCACTTCCCAAGCAGCAGCATCTGACTCCGTAATCACTCACTCTGGTCCATGCTTCCTGCTTCTATCAGGGTGGCAGTGGCTTTGGCCATGAGAGAGAAATCTTCCACTGTACAGACACTGAAGGCCAAAGAAAGTTCTACAGTAAAGGAACACGTCTCACTACTAAGATTTTCCTATTTTGAAGCCAGGTTCTTACCAGGGTCACCCAGGGATAAAGACCAAATTGCCCTCCATCTTTTGACAACAAGACCAGCAAAAATCAGGGCAGTGGGAAAAAGAGAGTCAAAATTTACAGTCAAAGGATGGGAAAATTAGATATAATTATTTCCCTGCACCAACTGTATATTTAGGGATTTTTTTTTTTAAGAAAATGAAAAGTGAGGGACTTCTTTGGTGATCCAGTGGCTAAAAATCTGCCTTGCAATGCAGAGGATGTGGGTTCAATCCCTAGTTAGGGAACAAAGATCCCACATGCTGCAGATCAACTAAGTCTGCGTGCCACAACTGCGGAGCCCGCACGCCATGGCTAGAGACTCCGTGCACCACGATTAGAGAGTCTGTGTGTGTACCACACCAAGAGATCCCCCATGACACAACTAAGACCTGACACAGCCAAATAAATGATTAAACAAATATTTTTTTAATGACCTCACTTAGATAAATCTAGAGATGAAGAGATATTTTAGAGGAAACCATCAAGCAATGAGAGTATAGATGAGATGATACTTAGGTGGAAGAGTCAGAAATAGTCATTCATTTGCTCATTCATTCCACAGAGTGTCTACTGCACGCAAGGGCTAAAGCTAGCTGATGGCAACACGAATGCTGTAGAGAACAGACTGCCAGTCCTCGTAGAACTTACATCCTAGGCAAGAAACAAAGTAGTTTCAAATCTCAGACTGTGATGCCAAGAAAAGGTGAAGGAAGGAAACTTTTATGTAAGCTTTTTGGTGTGTTTCTCTCTTACTTTGACAGACCTTCCTAGAAATGGCCACAGTGCCCAGGCAGTTTGGTGGTGTTGATGTACACTTGCTTCATTTCTGCAGTTATATGAGGGGGTCCCCTTCCAATTTTGCTTACCAAATTTGAGACTGTGATTCTGGATGCATTAATGATGGGATATTTGATATTTTTTATCTCACAGTTAATTGGAAAATTGCATAAATAGGAATTCTGATAGATGATCTGTTTAGTATTTTCCCCTTGCATTTCCTTGCCCTTTTCAGTAGGTAAAAGGGGTTTACAGGGAGTTCTCTGGCAATTCAGTGATTAAGACTCTGTTTTCATTGCTGTGAGCATGGGTTTGATCCCTGGTTGGGGAACTAAGATCCCACAACTAGCGTGGACGGCCAAAAAAAAAAAAAAAAGGGATGGACAGATGAGATGAAAGAGAACAAATTGATAATGGAAGGAGATCATTTTTATCATCGTTCTCCATTTGTTTTTTCCAGGTCACGGAAATTCTTCAGTGTTGTGTTTGAAGTAATCCTTCAGGACTAAAGGTAGGATGTGGCTGTGAGTGGAATGACCCAGGTGAGACCAGCAAGGGTGGGAGATGGAGTAGCTTGAAGCCAGGCTGCAGGGGTAGTTTGTCTTGTACATGGTCTCCCAGCATCTCTTTGGAAAAGCTAAAATCACACAGTGATTTGTGGTCAATCCCTCCTGTCTGCATGCTTATAACAGTGCAGAGCATGTCAGAGAAACAGAATGTATATGTTCTGGAGAATAATTTCAGCTTAAATAGTGCCTAAACCTCACTCCACAGATAGATTCTGAAAAGAGAAATGGCTGAAGCCTGGGTGCCGAATTCCTGAATCCCATATTTTAACACACAAGTTGCAGAAGTGGTTGGATAGCAACATGTGTTATGTACTTGGACAGTGTATTCTGAGTACACCAGGGACCATGGAAGCACCTAGACTCACTCTTCCAGGAGCTGGAATCATGAAGCATCTCAGCTGGTGGGTGTGAAGCACCCTTTCCCCATCCCCACCCTCCCTGTTCTGGGTTTCTCCTCATGGAGGTAGAGCACAAACTTTCAAGCTTGGCAATCATCCCCTCCCAACCACACAACTTAGTACTTTATCATCAACCGCAAGATTGACGGAGGCTTCATGGCTGAGAAAGTTCTTCTGGTAAGAGCCTGGCCTCAAAACAGGAAAATCTTAGTAGCGAGAAGCATTTCTTTGCTATTGAATTTTCTCTCTAGTGGCCAAAGCCAGAGTCACATGAAGCATGAAGAGTGGGTGATTATGGCAGAAGATGAAGCCAAAGTTCCCTTCCAGTGCTTTTTACTTTCTGGAGACTTGTTTGATGACCCAGCATTTGTTTGACGATCTTGGTGAATGTACCATATGCACCTGAAAAAATGTGTTGTTGAGTGAAAGGTTCCATAAATATCAGTGAAGTCAAGTTAGTTGATTGGTTCGTTGGTTTAGTCCCTAAGTCGTGTCCGACTCTTGCAACCCCATAGACTGTAGCCTGACAGGCTCCTTTGGTCCACCAGATTTCTCAGGCAAGAAATGGAGTGGGTTGCCATTTCCTTCGCCAGGGGATCTTCCCAACCCAGGGATCGAACCCAAGGATCAAACCTGGGTCCTGATTACAGGCGGTCGCCGGTATTGCAGGCGATTCTGTACCAACTGAGCCACTGGGGAAGTTAGTTGATAGTGTCTGCTATGTTCCTCTTGGTTTTTCTGCCTACTTGGTTCTATTAATTACTGAGAAGAGAGCACTGAAAGCTCATTTGAAGCCCTTCTCTTCACCATATGCACATTTAGGGTCAAGGTGTCTGTCTTCTTGATTGTGACAGGGTCCTGCAAATCAGACTATTTTTACATGAGTGGAACAGTATCTCTCACTCATACTGTGCCCAAAACTCTAGAAAAGATTTTCCAGGCTGGCACAGGGGCTGGGCCATGGTGGATACTCCAGGATAATTCACTGAATGTTCTCATGAGACCGTGGGCCAGCAGATCCCAGCGTCCAGCCAGGGGACTGGTACCAGCTGGTCAAGAATGAAGTTCTCACAGGTCTGTTGTGAAAAGAGAAAAAATGAGGACAACTCTGTGTGTGTGTATGGGTGATGACCAACTGTCTTTTTTGATTTTGTTTTTGTTGTTTTGTGCTGGGATTTGTTGACAGGCGATTTTTGTCTTTTTTGGCTGCACTCTGTGGCATGTGGGAGCTTAGCTCCCCAACCAAGGATTAAATCCATGCCCCCTGTACTGGAAGTCTTGACCACTGAACCACTGGGCAAGTCCCAATAGGTGATTTTTAAAACCCACGTCCTTAGTTGGCAAATAAAATCTTGGCAACACAGGTCAGCTCTCCAGTCTTTCTCTTGGAAGTGCATTGGTGGGTGGATCCAAAGCACTTGGAAACCTGTTCTAGGTACCATCCTGAGACATCACCGATTGCTTCTCTTGCCCCAGTATTCATAGTCAGCGAATCAGATTGTATGTTTTGCTGGAAATAAACCTTTCTTCAAGTCCACGTGTACCTTAAACTTTCAACATCCAATCCATGTCACTGTTGCTTTTTGTCCGGTTACTCCAGCACAATCTTCCTCAATCAGCTCTCCATATAAAAATTCAAGTAGGGGGAAGATACAGAGGAGAGAGCATTTCATCCCTTTTCTATTTCCTCCTTAATAGTACCCCCAACAGCTTGAAACAATTTCAGAAGGGGAGAAAAGTTAAGAGCAAAGTAGGGAGACTGATTTCTTCTGTAACCTGAGTGAGGCATAGGGAGGGGCCAGGTCCAGAAACCACTGTGTACGGCAGGGGAAAGGGAAGTGATGAACCATGCATGGAGGCCACAGCAGCAAAGAGGAGGAGGGTGCAGGTGAGTCTGAGTACATTGGGAGGTACCTGTGTTGGGTACCCTGTGCTGGAAAATCCCATGGACAGAGAAGCCTGGCGAGCTACAGTCTATAGGGTCACAACTTAGCAACTGAACAACATGAAAATGATGATAGTGATGACAACAGGAGTTGTTGTTGTTCAGTCCCAGTTGTGTCCGACTCTTTGTGACCCCATGGACTGCAGCACACCTGGTCTCCCTGTCCTTCACTATCTCCCGGTTTGCCCAAATTCATGTTCATTGCATTGGTGATGCCACCCAGCCATCTCATCCTCTGACGCCCTCTTTTCCTTCTGCCCTCAATCTTTCCCAGTATCAGGGATTTTTCCAGTGAGTTGACGGTTTGCATCAGATGACCAAAATACTGGAGCTTCAGCTTCAGCATCAGTATCAGTCCTTCCAACGAGAATTCAGGGCTTATTTCCTTTAGGATTGACTGGTTTGATTACCTTGCTGTCCAAGGGACTTTCAGGAGTTTTCTCCAGCACTACAGTTCCAAGGCATCAATTCTTTGGTGTTCTGCCTTAGACAAGTAATAGGAGTAATATACAAATACTAGCAGATATCATTTCTTGAGCACTTCCCATGGGCTCACTGTCACTGGTGCTTGATATGTATCACCTCATATAATGTTTACAATACTGATGTCGGTGCTTCTGTAATCTTCACTTTTAGATGAGGGCATGGAGGTTCACATGGCTGGGTAACTTACACAGGGTCATGTAGCTGCTGAGTGCTGGTTGAAGCCTGGAACCCAGACCTGGTGAACTCCAGGGCAGATACTCCCTTCCCTTGCTGCACTGGCTCTTTTTCTTGTTTGTGGCGTGTTTATTATTATATGGCAAGTTCAATTAGCCTTCGGCTATTGAGGCCTCATAATATGTCTGCCTAATTTATTCTTGCTTTTAAAATCTGATCCCAGGGATTTTTACATGTCTGTGTGTTCCTTTGGGTGGAAAACAAGAAGCAGAGTCTGGGCCCTGGCTGGGGTGCTGTGCAGTTGTGGCTGGGAAGAGAGCTCCCCGAAGGTGTCTGGTGATGTGATTCTTTCCTATCCCAGGTATCAAAGCTGGGCTGTCATCCCAATCAGTACTTCCTGCTGGAGCCTGGGAGACAGGAGAAAATTCCACCCTGGGAGAGCTGGCAGGGGTGCTACTGTCCCTGCTCAATCCGTTCCACGTGGGCCAACCCAGTTTGTGCTTAGAGGAGGGCTTCAGATTGAATTTCTTAGTGAGTCTAACCCAGACCTTTTTTTTTTTTTATGACTGTGAGAAAAGTAGAGGAGACTGAAGTTATTATTTTTTTTTAAGCTCCCCGCTGACTCCTTTAAAAAAGTGATCCATACTCTTGACTGTCAAAGTGACACATTTATCTTTCCCTTAGTATTCTCTGCCTCCTGTCCCAACTTCCACAGCTCTGATTTTATTTATTTTTTAAAATTTATCTATTTCTTTGCATCAGGTTTTAACTGAGGCCTCCCCTCTCCACTTCCACTGCTCTGACTTTGTTTATTTTAAAAAATTATTTATCTGTTTATTCGACTGAATCGGGTTTTAACTGAGGTATGTGAATCTTTTGTTTATTTGTACCAGATCTTTGTTTGTTTTTTATCTGGTAGTTGCAGCACACATGAACTCTTAGCAGTAAGCATGTGGGATCTAGTTCCCTGACCAGGGATTGAACCTGGGTCCCCTGCATTCGGAGTGCAGTGTGGTGGCCTAGGGACCACCAGGGAAGTCCCTCCACCGCTCTGGTTGTAGATGACAACGCTCACAGCGGCTTTGAGTCTCCTGAAGCGTATCCTTCCGTGATGGACACCCTCCCTGGGTGTCAGCCACATTTCCGAGGGCCAGGATGTGGTGTGGCTTCCTCCCACAGAGGATGGGTGTGCAGGGAGCGGACTGGCTGTCTGCTGAGCCAGGAAAGAGATATCCATTTGTCCTGGGGGGGGGCAGTCTGAGGCTCACCTTTGGCGCTAACCCCAAATCTTCAAATGTTCCACCTCAATGTTGCGTTGCTATTCTAAAAGAAATGGCCCGGGTGGTTGATTCCCTAGTGATCCAGTGGTTAAGAATCCACCTTGCAATGCAGGGACTGTGGGTTCGATCCCGAGTTGGGGAACTAAGATTCCACAACGCATGGAACTAAGCCCACTCGCTACTGAGCCCACATGAGGCAACTAAGACCTGATGCAGCCAAATAAATAAATACTTAAAAAATCCTTTGAAAGAAATGGCCTTACTCTGGTTTTCCATCTATATCCTCTAATCATGCTTTTCACATAGAGGATTTAAAAGCATAAAGAAGTCTGTCTACCCACACACACAGGCATACACACAGGCACAGGCACACACACACACGTGCACACACACACACAGGCACGTGCACACACACACATGCGCACGCACAGGCGCACGCACAGGCACACACACAGGCACACACACACAGACACCCACAGGCACGTGCACACACACAGGCACACACAGGCACACACACTCTCTCTCCCTCTCTCTGTCTGTCTATACCTGGCCCCTCCTTCCCTTGAGCCCATCTTCCTGTCCTTGACCATGACTGCTCCAGCCCTGATGCCCTGACATTGTCCTGGATCTGAAACACCCTCAGCCTCTTCTCTCCAGGTTGCAAGGATGCTGCGGCTACCCCAGCTCAGGACACAGTCCTGAAGCCAAGATGCCCGCACGCCTGCTTGAGCCTCTAGCCCATGTCTTCTCTGGTGGGTTTTTATAAATTCTGCCCTATTTGGTACAATGTGTGTCGCACAGTTTCACATTTCCACATCCACTAGAGGCAAAGCAAGCGGAGAATGAAGAGGTGAAATTGAAATGGGCGCAATTTCATCCTCTTCAGACTCTGGGGTGGGATTAGGGCAAGAGTGGACACTGGGGTCCAGTGAGGCTCATGGACATTTCTGTACCCCTGGGAGCTTTGAGAAGTTTCTATGAGCTGCTTCTGTTCTCTGTTGCTGTCTTTATAGAAGTAGATCACACTGGACTTATGGGGACTCTTCAAACCTGCGGGAGGTGGTCGTCCCACAAGGGCCTTCGTTCGTGGTACACTTGAACTTTCTATGTGTAGGAGAGTCATCAACTTGTAGTTCATCCCCACATTCTGGCCAGAAGCCCAGTGAGGGCTGGGACACCAACAGGGTCATCCTGAAGGGAGCGCCCTGCCCATGTTGGACACACATCTGGGGAGCTTGACCGAGCTGGGGGAGCTGGGCTTCCTTGGCTTTTGCGGCAGCACTTAAAGAGCACGCTTTGCCATCTCTCTCCCTACCACCCTGGGCGGTTTTATGAGTCTGTATTTTTGTTTGTTTTTTTGTTTTTCTTGGTAGAAATTAAGAAAAATTCACTCCATGAGAAGAGGAAAGAAACCCGACTTTTATCCCATATTGATTTCCCACCATGGAAATAAACACGCAGCTGGTACCCAGAGGCTGAGTGTGAGGACTGTGTTGGACACAAGGTCCTTCAGGAAGAAACACAGACCAGCGAGAGCCTGACCAGCAACCTGGACATTTCTGAGACTCACTTGTACTCCGGAAATGTCCCATCCAGCCACCTCCATTCATTCTCCCGCTCCAAGTCCGTGAGGCAATCCAGTAGTTCTCTTTCGCCACCATCTGCTTTTTGATCCATTGCTGGAAAATAAAATCATAGATGGTGCGTTACTATTTCTTGAACAGATGTTTGGGGACTTTCAATATTTAGAAATGAGGGACACTTTCGAAGAGGATGCTTGTCATAACTTGTGCACTATTTTGCTATCCTCTTTTTATTGCACTTGTTTTGCCCTGGGGTTTTTTTAGTGGGGGTGGGGTGGGGCGCATGGGGAGGGCTTTGACATGTTTTCCTCTTATAAGTTTATAAGCGATACTCCTAAACTGTCCAGATCACTCATGAATCCCACCAGGCTCCACCCCTCCCACAACCCCTTGCTCCGATGTTCTAATAATAGTGACAGCCATGGCACTATCACGCCCTTCCTCCTGGCTGGGTCCCATGTCCAGTGTGTCACACGTAACATGTCTTCAAGCCATTACAGCCACCAGCCTAATAAAGGTGGCAAGTGGTTAAGCTGGGATCAGGCCCAGGCACCTGACCCCTGTCTTATGGATGCTCATTTCCAGTCAGAAAAAAGCATCCGCTTTCTGGGTTCTATCTGCTGGAGACATGCAGGGGAAAGAAAGGAGGCCCCTGTGACAGTGCGGCGTTAAAGAGAAAGCACTGGTTGTTGCTAGATGGACCTCAGTTTCAGTCTCAGCTCTGCATTTACTCGTCTCATATATTAATCATTCAAATTCTGTGGGGCCTCAGTTTTCCTGTCTGTAAGATGGGGATAATATTACCCACAGGCTCCTGGGATGTGGAAAGGTTTATAGG
Source organism: Aepyceros melampus (assembly GCA_006408695.1). Taxonomy (NCBI): domain Eukaryota; kingdom Metazoa; phylum Chordata; class Mammalia; order Artiodactyla; family Bovidae; genus Aepyceros; species Aepyceros melampus. The sequence goes on from SJXQ01006446.1 coordinate 163,349, forward strand.
AGAAAATGCCTGGCAAACATTAGGGACCAAATGAGTGGTTATCATGTGTGGGCTTTGCCCCAGGACCATATATGCCCTTCCTGACCCTGTTGAGGCCACATGTCTGGACCCTGGCATTCGGCCGCACCTCTCCAGTGCTCAGGGCTCTCTGCCTCTCTATAGGAGACTTGTACTGACCTGTAGGCCTCCCGCTCTTTCCAGGAAAAGCCACACAGCTCCAGGCTTGATAAAGCAAAGCGTCCAGGTGTGAGCACAAGGACCCAATCTCCATGCCGTGAATGCTTTCTGTCCCTGGATAAAGCCCAAATCTCAATCATGTGGCTCTCAGTGTTTCTGTGACTATGAATTTATGGTATCTTTGAATCCTCAGTAAGCATGCACTTTCCAGATGTCAGCGATCCTTAAATTACAGTTTTCTCCAACCCTAAGAATGCCACACACATACCTGCTCCTCTCCCGTGTTTATGAAAACGAGATGTGAAGACATTCTTTCGCAGAAAAGTTTTGCATCCTCAAAAAAGTCTCTCTCAGTCGAAAAATAGTAGCATTTGTCTGTGAAGTTCTTCCAGTAAGGCAGGCAGCCTAGGAATGGAAAGTTTAAAAATGCCGATGGAAACATACACACGCTGAAAACACTATGCCTTTAGGAGGCATAGCTGCAGCCCGGCTTCCCCAGCGCCCGTATGCTGAGTCTGTGACTGATGTTCCCCAATATTCTAGGGGCCAAGACCAGTCTGAGGAAGTAGGTGGCCTGCAGGACACATGGTGGTTAAAACCACTTAAGCGGGCCTTTGTGTCTGGATTAGTCTTTACAATGACAGAAGTAACAGACACAGAAATAAGCAGCACAGGCTCAGGTGGTCCCCATCAGCCCAGGATCACACAGAACCTGTAAACAAGAGGCTGGGAGAGCTAGGCTCACAGGAAAATGCAACTCAGGGGGACTGCAGGAAACCAAGCGGAATCGGCTGTGGGTCCAAGAGGAGAAAGACAGGCTTGGTTGCAAACCCAAAGCTTTCATTATCAAAGGATGAGAAGGTGCCATAATACCTGCTCAAAAAGAAACGCGAGCTGGCTTCAGGAACAGAAAGTTCTATCTGCACGTTAACTAAGGGTCGACCATCCCCAAGTGAAAGGCAGAGAATGAAGACAGGGACGGCTCTGGGGTAGCCAGCCTCAGATTTTCCTGAATTCAAAGTCTGGGGCCAGTTTGTCCCTGAGGACCCGACTTAGCTAATGATAAACAAGCACTGGAGGGCTGATGCTGTTTAGGGATAAACACACATGCCTGAAGGATGCTGCCTGTGAGGGGCCAGGCAAGCAGCAGGGGCAGGAGCCCACCCTGTGTGATGCCTTCACTGCTAATAAGATTGGGTGTGTGAAGTGAACACAGGGAGCAACCCCATCCCGGGTGTGAGGGGCTCAGACTCACCGTTGTCCTCAGGTGCTGTGGTCGGCTCGGTCTTGAGGGCCAGGGGCACTGCCGCCCCTGAGGGGCCTGGGGGACCAGGGGGACCCTTGATACCTGGCATGCCCGGCATCCCAGGGAGGCCTGGCAGCCCCCGTGGCCCGGGCACCCCAGGCTCCCCCACCGTGCCCTGCAGTCCCTGGAAGCCGGGGGGCCCCTGAGGGCCTGGGAGTCCATCCTTGCCCGGCGGGCCGGGGGGGCCTGGGTCTCCGCTGGGGCCTTGGGGGCCGGGCTTCCCAGGAGACCCTCGGGAGCCTTTGGAGCCTTGCAAGCCTTTGGAGCCTTTGCTGCCTCGCTCTCCAGGGGGGCCAACTGGCCCGATTGGGCCCCTCTCACCGGCTGGGCCAGGCGGGCCCGGCTCCCCCTTCTCTCCTTTCTGCCCTTTGTTGCCAGTGGGGCCTGGGGGTCCCTGCTGTCCTCGGTCACCTTTTGGACCCCTGGGGCCAGGAGGACCTGAAACATAAAAAGAAGACAAAAGGCATAAGCGTGAAATCCAGGACACCTCTGGTTATCTGGGACCATTTTCTCACAGCAGGAAGGCTGTGTGGGTTAGGATCGCTATGTGTGTGTCTGTGTGTCTGTCTGTGTCTGTGTGTGTGTGCGTGTGTGCTCAGTCATGTTTGAGTCTTTGCAACCCCAAGGACTGTAGCCCACCAGGCTCTTCTGTCCATGGGATTCTCCAGGCAAGAATACTGGAGTGGGTTGCATTTCCTTGAGATGACCTCTCTCTTATTTCCTCTTCATTCCATTGATTTGATGAATATTTATTAACTACCTATTGTATGACAAGCACCATGTAAGGTGTGGGGTAGGGGTTGAATTGGACTAAAAAGATGCCATGGAGTGTTGAGAGACTGTCCTGTAATTCCCCCATCGCACCAGCCGGGCCTCTCCTCTCTGCTCCTCCCCTGTGGTGCTCCTGTCCCTCCAATGGTGCTGCAGGAACATGGTGGTCCTCAGGACCAGGCCTCACTATGGACCAGATCACTGGGACGGGAGATCTGTGTTGGTGGGTGCTCTCAGGGCCAGCTGAGGAGCACCAGTTTCATTTTTCCCAGTGATGCAAACAGTGCATCAAATGCGTCTAATAATGCAAATAGGGTTTGGGCTTCCCTGGTGGCTCCATCTGGAAAAATCCATCTGCAGTGCAGGAGACCTGGGTTTGATCCCTGGGTTGGGAAGATCCCCTGGAGGAGGACATGGCAACCCACTCCAGTATTCTTGCCTGGAGAATCCCCATAGACAGAGGAGCCTGGTGGGCTACAGTCCATGGAGTTGCAAAGAATCAGACACAACTTAGCGACTAAGCACAGCACACAGGGAAGGTAGACTAGAGAAAGAAATAGGTGCAGCATCTCACTGGCAAGGGAGGAAAAAAAAATCATTTTCCTCCAAAGGAGGAAAAAGCAGTTCCCCCTTTAAAAGGCAGGGAGGGGGTTGGGGGAAGGGAAGCAAATACTTGCTCATCTCTCTTTGCTCCAAAAGGCGGTTCACTTAATGTGGGGGTGTCCTATTTTCTCTGAGTTCTCAAGAGTAACATCGACATCACACAATACATCACAAGCAGGATTTGTATGCACATGACAGGGTGAGGTACCTTCACATACAGTATGTCACGTGACCTTCATCTATGGCATAGGATTCCCACAGCACATCTGAGGACATGCAGGGCCAGAGACACAAAGCTCTTTGTTCAGAGATACTGAGCAACTCAAGACAGATCTACCCAGGGGAATGGGGCTTCCCAGGTGGTGCTAGTGGTAAAGAATCCACCTGCGGTGCAGGAGACCTGGGTTCAATCCCTGGTCAGGAAGATCCCCTGGAGAAAGGAATGCAACCCACTCCAGTACTCTTGCCTGGGGAATCCCCATAGACAAAGGAGCCTAGCAGGCTACAGTCCATGGGGTCGCAGAATTGGACACAACTGAGCAACTGAATGACTGACATAGCACACCCATGGGACTAAGACACGTCCAGTTACCATCAGAGGGAGGAGCTGAGGCAGGAATTCAGGGCTTCTCATGTTGAAATGAACACATCGTGGAGGACACTGCTCAAATATTCCGCTGCCTGGAATCTTAGAGCATCTGAGATCTCGCTATTCTATAGGAATAAGTGTAAGAGCTCCACACCCATTCTCTGAATGGAAGCCCAGAGCCTTGGAGGCTGGGAGGATGGAAGTGCGGGGAAGAGGCAGGATTGGCGGGACTCCCACGCTCAGTTTTGCTTGTTCCCCTTCACCAGCACATCTCCCCACTGGCTGGTCAGGACAGAACAGTTGAAGCAGCCTTTCCCACCTCAGTAGGGGGATCTCTGTTCCCTCCCGCCCCAGACCCTGGTGGACATCACTTCATCCACATACCAGCCACGGCCACGGCCAGCCCTCCACCTCTGCCTCCCTCTGCAGAAGCCTAGGTCGTGGGCTCAGCTTTGCTCCCTTGAGCCTACCCATGACATTGCCCCTGGACTTTCAGGCTAGACCCTCTACGGAGCTGTAAGTGAGTTTATGCCGAACTAGCATGTGCTAGGGCTAGCGCTGGCTTCAGTGCGTTCCTTTTAGGGTTGTCTGCCCCATAAGTCAGAGACTTCAGGGTGAAACACCTTCTTCCTGAATCCATCTTACTGACTTTTGTCCATCTGCTCCTGTTGACTCCTCCCTACCATCAGCTCTCCAGGCTTCTGGGTCCTCGTCTCCATCCCATTCATGGATGGTCCATTTTCTCTGGGATGTCCAGCCAGCATCTCCAGCCTGGCGTGTCTACCTGGCCTCGTCACCTCTGCTGTTCATGCCCTCCTCCCATCATCTCTTATCCCACTGCATCATCACAGCAGGCTCATCACCATCCTGGCGCCGGGTTCTCTCTTCCTCTCTCGCTCATCCCCTCTGTCTTTCTGGTAGATTTTTACGGTTACCTCTCAACTGCTCTTCCTACCTGATCCTTCTCCATGCATCTCACTCTGCATCTTTCGCACATTTGTCTTCCTTACACTCAGCTCTGGACCCCACTTGCTCCAGAATACCCTCTTGGTCCTCCGGTCTCATGTGTGTTGATTCATCCTCCTCTGCACCTGTGCAAATTTCTTCTCTCAGAATTCCCTCTGCCCATGTTCATCTGGAAAATTCCTGCTCACCCACCACGTAATCCTCCCAGCTCATTCCAGGTGGAAGTCTTCCCTCCTTCTGTGATGTTTAGTCCTTGTTTCTTCTTCGAGGACCCTTCCCCATCTAGTAGCTAGATTACAGGCCACAGTCATTATTAATCTAGCAAGTGTTTGTCAAATCAACATGCCTCATGGGTCAAAAACCCTGCAGGCTTCCCTGGTGGTAAAGAATCCACCTGCTAATGTGGCAGATACAGATTCAATCCCTGGTCCAGGAAGATTGCACACGCTGAGGAGCAACTAAGCCCACGCGTCACAGCTACTGAGCCCACGCACCCTGGAGCCTGTGCTCTGCAACACGAGAAGCCACTGCAACAAGAAGCCTGCACACAGCAAGGAAGGGTAGCCCTTGCTTGCCGCAACTAGAGAAAGCCCTCGCTGCAACAAAGACCCAGCACAGCCAAAAATAAATAAATATTTATATATATATAAAAAAAGAAAGCCCGTTGCATTAGTGCTAACATTTTGGGTCCAGCAGAGACTAGAAGGGAGGGATTTTAGGGTAACAGTGTCCTGCCTGGTGACCTTTACCTCATTCTAAGAAGCCATCCTGACTCAATCTATGTATCAGGTTGACCCTGGCTGCCAGTAAGACTGGCCATGGGGAGATGTCTTTCCAACTCTATTCATACTTCTGAACTGATCCTGTGATCTTATATCCATAATTTGGTTTCTGTTTTTCCTGTTTAACCTAAGGAGACTCATTAAACAGCCTCCCATTTAGGAAAGACAGAGGGTGAGTTTTTACTGCCAGATGGATCTCCTTTAAAAAGGTAACTTAGCTCCTTTGTGTAGTTGAGAAAAAAGGTCTTAAGAGATTATTAGTGGGAAAGGTGGCCTGTGTGTTCCTCCGTAAAGCATGCAGCATGATGGAAGGTTCTAGTGGAACGATACTGACAGTAGGCCAAAACAAACAGAAATCTGATTTATTTGGAATAAGGGCAAAAATAAAAGTAATTCCCCACCCCCCCTCCGCCCACACACACACACACACACACAACTACTTCGGTTTTGTTCATGTTCTGTGTTTGACCTTAAGAAATCCAAATAATGAGGAAGATCTGTTGGGAAATTCAAGTGCTATAGAAGTTCTTTATTCTCTCTATGGATTTGCCAATAACCAATGTTGCTCTATCATGTGTGGCGGGTTGGTGCTGTACTCGCAAGTTATGGGAAATGAGTCCACCCATGGCCAGGAAATGGTGCCCATTCCAGGGCCTGTCTCCCTGTTCTGATTGTTCCAACAGACCCATGTGGCAGAGAGTTGTATTTCTTCCAGAACACCCTCCTCTGGTTGCCAACAGAATTCCAAAGACATATGATTCTCTCTTCCCCTCCTGACATGAATCCAAGACCTCCTTTACCTGGGGTGACAGCTTTTCATGTATCTTATTTCTTTCTGGGGTCAGGTAATATATGGTGTTTAGCTATTTCTCTCTGAACCTAAGCTATACTTGAATATCCTCACCCCCTCCGCAAAGAATCATGGCTTCTTTTCTTTTTTCTTTTTAAAAAAATTTTTATGGCTTATTTTAATAATGCCATAAAAACACAGACCTCAGTCAACACAAAATACCAACTGATACTAATTTCCAGATGTTAAGAAGGAAAGGAATAAAATATTGGGAGGAGATGCAAGTTTTTGCCTTGGATAAAGTCTAAAATCCTACTTGTGATGAATTTCCTAGCTGGATTAGGATAAAAACTGAATTCTTCATATGAAGCACTATATCCATCCAAATAGATTGTCTGCATATTCAAAGAGACACATGTATCCCAATGTTCACTGCAGCACTGTTTATGATAGCCAGGACCTAGAAGCAACCTAAATGTCTATCAATTGATGAATGCATAAAGAATTTGTGGTGTATATATATGATGAAATATTACTCAACCATAAAGAGGAATGAATTTGAGTCAGTTGAACTGAGGTAGATGAACCTAGGGCTTGTTATACAGAGTGAAGTAAGTCAGAGAAAAACAAATATCATATTATCAACCCTTACATAAGGAATCTAGGACAAGGGTCCTGATGAACCTATTTGCAGGGCAGGAAGAGAGATACAGACGTGGAGAACAGACAGAATTAGGAAAGGAGAGGGTGGGATGAATTGAAAGAGTAGTACTGAAATATATAAATTACCATGTGTAAAATACATAGCTAGTGGGAAGCTGCTTTATAACACAGGGAGCCCAGCCCGGCAGTCTGTGACAATCTAGAGAGCTGGGGTAGGGGTAGGAGGGAGGCTCAAGAGGGGCAACCGACACAACTTTGAAAAGCAATTATCCTCCAATTAAAAAAACAAATACGTTCTCTGTCATATTGAAAAGTTTAATACAATGTTTTATATCCATGGCTGTGGCTAAACTCCTAGCAGGCACACTGCTAGGACCCACATCTTCATCCACAGCTGCCTCAGCCTTTGGAAAATATCACAGAGCTAGAGCCGGAGGCTGGAACTCTGCCTTCAAACACTGGGCTATGGGAAAACGTACTCTGTATGTCCTGTACTCGGGGATTCATTCATTCATATACTTGGCTCATTAAGACAATACTTTGCTTGCTCCTTAAGACCTAGACATTTGCTATTTATTTCTTTTTAAAAATCAATAAGAAAAAGAGCTAAAACCATTTCAAAAGTTAGGACTGGATCCCTCTACAAAGCTGATCACTAATGCTAGGGGTATATTTTCCTCAAGGACCTGAGATGCCAGTATAGCTTTTGGCATCTGGATGATCCTAGGATTTTAGGTATTACTGAATCTCTTTTTTTTTTTTTGTGGGGGGCAGCTGTTAAAGTCAAAGTAACATGAAATAAAATATAAGCCACTGACAGTGCCTTAAAAGTGAAAACTCTGAAATAAATGACAAGACAGTATTCATGAGCCCATGCAATAAACTGAATTCAGAGTTGAGAAAATGGTGATGTTACATGTGGGGCAGACATGATGTCCTGTATAGAACAGAAAATGAGGCCACGTGGTTGGCCGCCTAACTTGGGATTTTTTTTTTTTTGCCATGTGGCTTGTGGGATCTTAGTTCCCTGACCAGGGATTGAACCTGAGTCCTGTGCAATGGAAGTGTGTAGCCCTAACCACTGAACCACCAGGGAGCTCCCCTGCCTTGGGATTCTGAAATGCCAGGATACCATGTTGCAGGTAAAGCTGTCAAATGAAGGCTCCAGAAATGCCTGTTTACGACCAAGACCAGAACTCAGAACAGCTGTGTTTGCACTGTCAGCAAAACCTCCTCCCCGGGCTTCTAGGCTCCAGAGCCAGGAGCCTTAAACACCAGAATCCTTTAAACAAACATCTTAAAGAGGATAGGAGACTTTAAATACTGTGCTCTTGCTGCTTTGGCCACCAAGCTGCAGGCTTTGAGAAGGGCCAAGCCCTGTATCCTACCCCTGAAATAACTTTACAACTTGTTTTCCAAAAAAAACTACTCATGCCTAACGGAAAATAGAGAAAACACTTTAATTCTTACTGCCACTCAACATCGTGGAGACTTTTATTTTAGAACCACAAGTGGTCAGGTTGGAAGATACAGAAAAATAGTAATATCATCTGACATATTTTTCTTCTCACGCAGTGAAATGAATCACATTTATTTAACACCCACATATGAAAAAGTCATTCTGCAGGGCTTAGGTGAAAAGGAATATACAAATAAAAAGGAAACTTAAAACAGGATATTTGGCAATCATTTTAAAGAATAATTTGGTTCTTGACCTCATGTTCAAGATAGTCAGACATCTGGAAAGCCACGGAAGCTCTTTGTCACAGAGGAGGATATATTTAAGCCACTGTTTCTTACCAATTGGCCACAGTGTGCTTCAATGCCTTCAAATGCCTGCACTCAATAAACGTGGATCAGGATTTCCCTCGTGGTCCAGTGGTTTAAAATCCACCTGCCAACTGCAGGGGACATGGGTTCGATCCCTGATCTGGGGAGATCCCACATGCCCCCCGAGCAATTAAGCCCATGTGCTATAACTACTGAGCCCACGTGTCCTAGAGTCTGAGTGCTGCAGCAAGAGAAGTCACTGCAATGAGAAGCCCGCACACCGTAACTAGAGAGTAGCCCCCAGCAGAGCCAAAAATAAATATATGACGTGGATCAAAAATGAGTGAAAGTCAGAGAGTGGCAGCAGCCAGTCTGATCCCTCTCCAGGGTTGGGCACCAGGAAGCCAGCAGTAAGAACTTCTGAACTCCCATCAACCTTAAAGCCTGCGTCTGTACAACTGTGTTCTCTGTGGGCGTGAATGTTGTCTTCCATGGTGACGTACTGGCTGGGGCTACAGCAGAGGGAAAAACTTGGACAGGAACTGAACATACTCACACTTGGGTATGAATATTAGCTAAGCCTCTGCCAGGCACTGCACTGTTTTATTTACATTATCTCATTAAGTCCTTATAACTGTAATAGGTAGACAGATACTTGGTACTCATCTCCAGGGCTCTCCGGCTCTAGAGCTCTTGTTCTCATCACTAAACCTCATGGTTCTCCCGGAAGCGCAGGTTCAGGGAATTGTCTGGTTGTACTAGGAGGATGCGATTTATACCTGCATGTACTGTAGGAGTAGCTTAGGGTGTGAGGTGAACTTGCCGCCTAAGAGTGTGTTTTATGAAGTATGAAATCTTCCATGTGCCAAATTAGGATAAAAAAAATGTTACATTATCTGTAACAACAAAAAAGCCTTTCAAAAGGTTCTGGGGTTTATGGAGGTAGAGATCATTGTCAGGATTCAATTTTGTTGTTTTTGTTCAGTTGCCCAGTCATCTCTGACTCTTTGCAACCCATTGACTCCGGCACGCCAGGCTTCCCTGTCCTCTACTATCTCCTTGAGTTTGCTCAAATTCATGTCCATTGAGTCAGTGATGCCATTCAACCATCTAATCTTCTGTCACCCCCTTCTCCTCCTGCCCTCAGTCTTTCCCAGCGTCAGGGTCTTTTTCAATGAGTCAGCTCTTCGCATCAGATGGCCAAAGTATTGAAGCTTCAGCTTCAACATCAGTTCTTCCAATGAATATTCAGGGCTGACTTCCTTTAGGATTGACTGGTTTGATCTCCTTGGTTCCATGGGACTCTCGAGAGTCTTCTCCAGGATTCAGTACATGACTTCATACCTAGTTCCAGACGATCATCTTGCTCAGCCATCTAAATCCATCAGCTTCATGTTTCAGTTCCTAATGAGGCACAAGTCTGCTGTGGCTGAACTGTGCCAGAAGCATTAGGGTTCTTGGAGTGCAAGTCACCAAGAATTTCCTGGAAAGCATCAGGGTATTCTGAATCTTGCAGACAAACCTAACCTGCTGCTGCTGCTGCTGCTAAGTTGCTTCAGTTGTGTCCGACTCTGTGCAACCCCAGAGATGGCAGCCCACCAGGCTCCCCCGTCCCTGGGATTCTCCAGGCAAGAACACTGGAGTGGGTTGCCATTTCCTTCTCCAATGCATGAAAGTGAAAAGTGAAAGTGAAGTCGCTCAGTCGTGTCAGACTCTTAGCGACCCCATGGACTGCAGCCCACCAGGCTCCTCCATCCATGGGATTTTCCAGGCAAGAGTACTGGAGTGGGGTGCCATTGCCTTCTCCTAACCTAGGCTGATGTTAAGCCCACCCTGCTCCTTCCTGGTCCATCCCATCTCTCCCTCATCCCTGGGGGTGAGATCTGGTACAGAGAGAGGAAAGGTGCCAGAGATGAAGTGTGGGAGGAACCGCTGGAATTCGGAAGCTGGCTCCCTTTCCCATCTCTGGTTCTCTTGGAATCGCCGGTGGGCATTCCCGTCCTGGAGGAAGTTGAAGAGATTGAATAGAAAGGGGGTGCTTGGCTTGAGAAGTTTCTCAGGTCAACTCACAGAAAGTGCAGCTAATGAACAGACCAAGCATAAATGTTAGTGGGATGTAAGGAGAGAGTAACATGGAAACAAACATATTAGCATATGTAAAATGATAGCCAATGGGAATTTGCTGTGTGACTCAGGGACTCAAACTGGGGCTCTGTAACAACCTCGAGGGGTGGGATGGGGAGGGAGGTTCAAGAGGGAGGGGACGTAGGTATACCTATGGCTGATTCATGTTGGTATTTGGCAGAAACCAACACAATATTGTACAGCAATTATCCTTCGATTAAAATGAATTTAATTATAAAGAAAAGTAAATGGGAAAGCAAACGAGAAAAAGAAGATACCGTTTAGAAACCGAGCTCTGAGGCCTTCCAGAGACAGAGTCAGAAACCCCATCCTAAGAGACATCTCCCACTTAACACGTCTAAACAGGCCTTTCTTTCTGCGTCTCCTGGTCAGTACCACCATCCACCTCGTTGTTGTTGTTGTTCAATCGCCCAGTCATGTCCAACTCTTTGTGACCCCATGGACTGCAGCATGCCAGGCCTCCCTGTGCATCACCAACTCCCGGAGTTTACTCAAACTCATGTCCATTGAGTCGGTGGTGCCATCCAGCCATCTCATCCTCTGTCGCCCTCTTCTCCTCCTGCCCTCAATGTTTCCCAGCATCCACCTTGTTGCTCCAGCTAAACACTTAGGAGATGCCCATTCCTCAGCCCTGCTCATGTCTGATCCATCCATGAGCCTTGTCCAGCTCCTCACAGCTGGCCTGATCCCGTCTCCAGTTTCTGCCCACAGCACTCCACTCCATCAATGTGCTTGGGACACTTTGGGGAGAGAAATCCAGGGTCTTGCACACTAAATGTGATCAAGAAGGGATCTGGGTAGGCTCTGAACATTCACAGCCCCTCTAGCCCATGTATTCCTCACCCTGCAGGCACGGCCACAGAAGGCCAGTCAGGGTTATTGTCTGGGGAAGGGCAGGGCTACCCTTGATTCTCTTCCAGAATTCCTCCTGACCGAGAAGACCCACTTTGGTCATGCATGCTGCCACCATCCATCCCAAGTCACCCACAATGGGTCTGTCCTCCCTCACTGGACCACTGCCTCCAGGATCACTTCCTGGTTATCCGTTCTTCCCCCAGCATCCAGGATGACCTTTCAAAAATATAAATCAGGTCATGTCACCACCTTCCTTAAAACTCCCCCTCACACTTAGAGTGAAATCCCGTCTCCTTGGCCTCATAGGCTCCCCTGGGGCGGCCAGGAGGAAGGGCATGCATTTTCTGTGATTATCTATGGGGTTTGCATCACAGGCTTCGCACCAGACAGTCTGGGCTCAGATCCCATTTAGCTACTTATCGTTTCCATAAATTTAAGCAAGTTCCTTAAACCCCTAGAAGCCTTAGTTTCCTTATGTACAACCAGCAATGAGTTTTTGAGCACCTGCTTTACAGAGTGGGTGTCACAGGGGTAATTCATGGAAAGCCCTCATTGCACTCATACTTAACTTCAGTTGATAAAAATAATCAGAACAGAAACATTAACTCATTTAAAGCCAGGCTCTGAATCTATTTATTGTTAATAAATATCTGAATCTAGATATTGTTAATCTATTTATTGTCATTTGTTGTTGTTGTTTGGTTGCTAAGTTGTGGCCAACTCTTTACAACCTCATGGACTATGGCCCCCCTTCTCCAAGGAAATGACATCTCCAAAGACACTTATAGCTAGAAAATATCCAGAATACCATGTTAGGATTGTTGAGGGTATTACAACTTTGAGACAATTAGAAAGCACTTAATTTTATGAGACTGCAAGTCTGCTGAGATTTCCCCTCATTCTGAATTTCAGTCGAGAAGGAATAGGGGAAAAGAAATAAACAATAAGTATCGGTAATAAATAAATCAAGCACTGAAGAACTGTCTGGCTGTGTGAAGCCCACTCTTTATTCAGAGTATGACTCTCACCTACAGTACCCCTGACAGGCATTGTCCAGCCCCTCTATAGCTGAGGCACACATAGGTTCACAGAACCCATTATATTTTCAAGCAACAGCAATTTTTATAAGGAACACTATATAAAAACTAAAACTTATTTTCCTTTAATGAGTACCCACTAGTCTTTGTTTCACCCTCTGGAGTGCCTCAGATGTCATTTAAAATCTCTTCCACATGACAGCCTTTTGAATAGTTATAAACAGCTGCCTTATTCCCCACTAAGCAGTCTCTCCTATAGGTTAAAGTTCCAGGTTCTTCGATCCTTCTTCACAGCACATGATTTCTAGACCCCATCACTCACCCTGGTCCTATTTTTCTGAGCATGCTGGTCTGTGAGCATCACCTGTTGATCAGGCTTCCCAACATACACACTATCCTTGGGGAGTGGTTTTGCCATGCTAACAGGAGGGAGTATCACCTCCCTCATTTTGGATATCATATTTTTATTAATACAGCAAAATATCACATGAGCTTCCCTGGCAGACACATTGAGTTGCTTTACAGTCTGCTAAAACGCCCCACACTTTTCATGCACACTTCCTCTAAGTCATCCCCACCATCCCCCCCATCAACATTTGTGTTTGGTCTTCTCTATCTACAAGTGGGGATTTTCACGTCTCCCCCATCTATTTCATTTTGTTGGCATCTCTTTACTGTTCCAGCCTCTGCAGATCATTTTGGCTCAAGATTCTCTGACCTGTTAGTTAGTATACAGAGTTTCACATCACCCAAGTATTGGCCGTCACCCACGTCCTCATGCTAGTCCTGGCAAAGCTGTTAGCAGTCCCTGCCATCTGCCACTCAGCTCTGCTTCCAGGCTCAGAGGAGCTCATTTAACTATCACTCTTTATATTCATTCAAGTAGCATGGCAGTCACACCCAAGGGTGACTCCCAGTGACTCATGCTCTTGTATAATCCTTTCCCCTTAAGCATGGAACCTGTAACTTGCTTCTGGCCAACTGTATATGGCAAAGGTGATGGGATGTCATTCCCTTGACTAGGTTACATTATATGAGACTCTATCTTTGCAGGCTGGAGTGAGAGAACTCCCTTGCTGGGTGTAAAGAAGCTGCAATGGTTTGGGATGGCCACATGGCAAGGGGCTGGGGTGACCTTAAGGACCTGACAGCCCATCTTACCATCGAGACTGCCAACAGATGGATTCTGCCAAGAACCTGAAGGAGTGTGGAAATGAGGCTTTCCCCAGTCAAGACTCTGATGAAACCACAGCCCTTCACTGAGCCTGTACCTGGGCAAGACCCTAAGCAAAGGATACACCTATGCTGTGCCCAGATTCCTGACCACAGAAACTGAGATGAGAAATAGGAGCTGTAAGTGCTGAGTTTTTAGTAATTTGCTATGCAGCACAGAAAACGAATACGACCAATAAACCCATCTAATTGGTCATTCATCCAGCACTGATTGCTCCACCTTGTTCTGAAGGGTATCACTGCCAGGAGCCTCGCTGAAGTCCAGATATGCTGTTTTTCATTCTCCTAGTTTAAACAATATACTATCTCTGTTACTGTCAGGAAATAAAATGAAGTTCATTGGCCTTCTTCTTAGTGAAGTCATTCTGATGATTATTGCTTTCCTGAAAGCTCAAAAATGATCTAATCTGGTCCAAGGACTTTCAGTTTATACGGATGACCTGGTTTGGAGTAAAACTCAGATTTTATATGTAAGTCACATCATTTCCCTCCTCTGTGGCCTTATAGTCACTGTGATGGCCAATCATCCATTGTTCATGGCATTTGGAAGTAGCACTCTCTTAATGGTCACTCCATGATCCAAAAGATTGAATCTTTCTTCCAAAGGAGCCCAATTTGTAATGGCATTGAAATAGCTAGGCACTGAAAAATTCCTAATTAACCAGTCTTTCATTCACAAACATTTAATGGAACATCTTTAAGCACTGGCCACAAATTCTTAGTTATGCTTCCCTTCTATTTCCCTTCGAGAAATAGAACTTAATTCCCCTCCCCTTTGAGTGTGAGATGGACTTAGTGACTTGTTTCTAAAGGAGAGGATATGGTGGAATGATGGTATGTGACTTTTGAGGCTAAAGACATCTTGGCTTCCTTCTTTCTGTTTCTCTTGGATCATTTGCTCTGGAGGCAGCCAGCTGCCCTGCTGTGAGGACACTCAAGCAATTTCACATGATGAGGAACCAAGGCCACCTGCCAATAACCAACAAGCCCAAGAGCCATATGAATGAGCCATCTTGGAAGCAGCTCCTCAGCCCCAGTTAAAGCTTCAGAAGACTACAGCCGCAGGGCTTCCCTGGTGGTCCAGTGGTTAATTCTGGGGACATGAGTTCCATCCCTGTTCCAGGAAGATTCCACATTCCTCGGGGCAACTAGGCCCAGGTGCCATAACTACTGAAGCCCCCAAGCACCTGGAGCCCACGCTCTGCAAGAAGAAGCCCTTGCGCTGCAACTAGAGAGGAGCCCCTACTTGCCGCAGCTAGGAAAGCCTGTGAGCAGCAACAAAGACCTCCCTGCCCCAGCACAACCAAAAATAGATAAATAAGAAGGCTATTGTTCAAGCTATCATCTTAACTACAACCTCATGAGAGATACTGAGCCCACACCACTGACTTACACTAAGCTACTCCCGAATCCCTGACCCACAGGAACTACACAATAATACAGGCTTATTGTTTCAAATTTTCAAGTTTTAGGGTCATTTGTTCTACAATCATAGATAACAAGGTAAGTGCAGAATTTCCACTTACCTTGCAGGATGGTAAAATTCTTGATGAGCTGACCATGCTTGGAGTCCACCAGCTTCATTTCTTCCATAATCACTGACAAGTTGGCCACTTCCGTGTCCAACCTAGACCTCATCAAATCTTGCTGCATCCTGAGAGAAACAGAATCCAAACGGATGTTGGCCAGCGTGTTGTTCAGGGAGGTCAGATCGTCCGTGTGTTTGGTCAGCGTGTCCGTGCACGTGGTCCTGACTTCGTTGAGGTTGCTGGTCAGTGTCCGCAGGTAGTGGGCTGTGTAGCTGATATTGCTGATGATGTTCACAATGTCCGACTCAAAGAGCTGGAAGCGCTCCTCCAGCTGGCTGAATTTGGCCGCGTTCTGTTCTCCGTATCCCTGTGTACGTCCTGCAGGTCCTTCAGGTTCTGCTCATTGGCTTGGGAGGCTGTGGTGATATTGTCCATCTGCCCTGTGAAGGAGCTGAGCTGGCTGTTCATGTCCTCCAGGGTGTCGTTGTTGGCTTTGGCCAAGGCGGAGTTATTGGCAGCCAGCGTCTGCAGGCTCTGCACCTTCTCCTTCAGCCAATCCGTGTCCTTCTTGGCTTGAAGGAAGACCTGCTGTA
Source organism: Aepyceros melampus (assembly GCA_006408695.1). Classification (NCBI taxonomy): domain Eukaryota; kingdom Metazoa; phylum Chordata; class Mammalia; order Artiodactyla; family Bovidae; genus Aepyceros; species Aepyceros melampus. The sequence continues at coordinate 179,158 of SJXQ01006446.1, forward strand.
GGTTCTGGAAGTCGTTCTTGATGCGCTGGATCGCCTGGCTCGTGTCATCCACAGAGCGCTGCAGATTCGTGATGAGGTTCCTCTGCTGCACCTGGGTTAGGTTCAGGTTGTTGAGGTTCATGATGACCACGTTGTGAGAGTACATTTGGCTCTGCAGGTTGCCCTGCAGCACGCTCGTGTCCTGCTGAAGATTCGTGACGTAGCCGTTATACGCCTGCAGGGTTTTGTTGACAGTGGTGATGAGGAAGGAGTTATTCTCCAAAGTTTCCTTCAGTTGACTCTGCCGGTCCACCAGCGCGTCCCCGCTTGCCTGCAACTTCTCCAGCGTATCTTTGTTCTTGCTGGTCTTTTCCGTGATCTCACGAAGTTGCTGACGGAGATCCAGGATGTCCGACCTGAAGGTGGAGAGTTCTGAGTTGGTGCTGAGCGCTTTCTTTCCCGTTTGGTCCCCTGGAATCACACACATGTGTTACTCAGGTTGGTGGGATGGAGACGTGTTCGAGTGAGGTCACAGATTCCCAAGAATAAAATAGAGTTTTTATTCCTAACTGGAATGTGCTCTGTTTCGGACAGAAAACTTCTGTGATGTGCTCACTGCATGCATTAGTAAAATCCACATCTCTGTTAAACCTGGGTCCTCAGGAATTAGAAAGGGTGCAGAATACCAGCACAGATTAACTTGGGTGAACATTTTTCTCATGGAAGGAGGGGGAATTTACTTGTTTCTAGAGGGCTTCCCTGGTGGCTCAGAGAGTAAAGCGTCTGCCTGCAATGCAGGAACCCAGGTTCGATTCCTGGGTCGGGAAGATGCCCTGGAGAAGGAAATAGCAACCCACTCCAGTACCCTTGCCTGGAAAATCCCATGGATGGAGAAGCTGGTAGGCTACAGTCCATGGGGTTGCAAAGAGTCGGACACGACTGAGCAACTTCACTCACTCAGAGCACTAGGAAGGATGACAAGAAGGCAATAACCTTCTATTTGTTAAGTTCACCAAAATTATTCTTTTAAAATTGGGGGGGAAATCACATAATAAAATAGGCTAGAATCTTCTATTTCTCAAAATCACCAAAATTCTTCTTTAAAAAGTTGGAGGGAAAAAAATCACAGGATAAAATAGGCTGGAATCTTCTATTTCTTAAAATTAATTTCTACAATTATTTTGTGCAGTTTGCTGCTGCTGCTGCTAAGTCGCTTCAGTCATGTCCAACTCTTAGTGACCCCATGGACTGCAGCCTACCAGTCTCCTCCATCCATGGGATTTTCCATGCAAGAGTACTGGAGTGGGGTGCGATTGCCTTCTCCATTGTGCAGTTTAAAATATTTCAAATAAGAATTTACCAAGCATTTTATAAAAGAGCTTTTGATAAAGGGTATCTGTGATTTTTTTTTCCATAAGGATTGATCTTCAGATTTTATTTGGTACATAGTAGTATTTTTGAGGGGGAGGGGATTCAACTTCAAAATTGGTCCTTAATTTTAAAATTTTAAAGCTTTTGTATTAAATCATGAGGAAAGATTAACACACAACATGAAAGTTTAAAGTCTTTCCGGGTAAATGTGAGTTTAGAGCCATGTCATTCTTTAAAAAAAAACAACAACTGTGGTCATTTACAGAGAGTTGAGTTAGGGCAGCTGTCCCCTACCTCTGGGATGTAATGTCTGAAGACCTGAAGTGGAGCTGATGTAATAAGAATAGAAATAAAGTGCACAGTAAATGTAATGCACTTGAATCATCCCCAAACCATCCTCCCACCCACCCCTCGTCAGTGGAAAAATTGTTTTCCATGAAATCAGTGTCTGTACCAAAAAGGTTAGGGACTGCTGAGTTACAGGGATTCAACTTCATCGTTCACTCTCATTGCAGATTACCTAATTTTTTCAGGTCGCTTTCCACTGCTGTGAGCTTGTCATCATAGGTTTGGCGAGATGTCTCCATGCCACCTGTAACATTGTCCATTTTCTCTACAACTAAGATTTGGAAATCAATGGATTAATACACATACCTGCTCACATTTTATCTTTCAGTTTCAACAAGAGATCATTTCATGAAAGAATAAAGGAAACAGAATAAAACAAAAAGTATAAATGAAATCAAATCTAGGGGAAAAGCCATTCTTTTAGGAAAATAAATAACATACTTGTTGCAAATGCCAATGGCAGTTTAGTCGGTTGAAAACTCTAGGTTCTTAGCTGTTCTCATGATTATGTAGTGCCTTGGGGAACTCTAGAAATAGTTTAGAACTCACTAAATTTTTTGGTATTATAGAAGTCCTCAACCCGTATTCTCATTTATATTAATTTCCATAGGTGGAAGAATAACACTGTATTTATTTACAAAATTGTGTCACTCAGACTCCCTGCCATTCTTGGCAGGTGTGACTCACTTATCTACAAGGAGATTCCACAGCAAAGAACATCTAGCTTAAGTTTATACATAAAGTCCTGGTCAAAGAGATACAAAGTCAAGAGTATTTGCCACTTTCTGTCCTGAGTTCACCACTAAGGCCTGACAGTCTGCTTCTCCTTAGTGACACGTGAATCTTTAACAGTTCACAAGAAGATGCCTAAGTGGGTTTCCAAATAATAATAATTTCCCAAGAAGACTTTTCCCCCAGCATTTTCCTGACTGTATATTACTGGAAAAGTTAGTGATACAGTGTTAAATGAAAGCCACTGTTCTTATTCATTTTCAGAAGAATTAATTCTCTATGGTTATAAATGTATCATTCTAAAATGTCTAGGAACTGTCTCCTAAGGCAAAGGAAGCAAAAGCAAAAATAAACAAATGGAACCTAATTAAACTCAAAAACTTTAGCACAGCAAAGAAACCACTGACAAAATGAGAAGATAATCTACTGAATGAGAGAAGATATTTGCAAATGATATGATTCATAGGGGTTCATATCCAAAATATATAAACAGCTTATACAACTCAATATCAAAAAACAAGCCAATTTAAAACATGGGCAGAAGGCCTGAATAGACATTTTCCCAAGGAAGATATACAGATGGCCAACAGGCAAGTGAAAAATTGTTCCACATCACTCATCACCAGAGAAGCACAAGTCAAAACCACAGTGTCAAAACCACAATGTCTCACACTGGTCAGAAAGTCTACAGATAACAAATATTAGAGAGGGTGTGGAGAAAGGGGAACCCTAGTACACTATTGGTGAAAGTGTAAATTAGTGTAGCCACTATGGGGAACAGCAAGGAGCTTTCTTAAAAAATGAAAAACAGGGCTACCACATGATCCAGCAATTCCACATCTGCGTATGTACCTGAAGAAAATGAAAATGCTAATTTGAAAAGATATATGCACTTCAATGTTCATAGCAGCAATACTTGCAATAGCCAGGATAAGGGATCAACTAAGGGACCATCAGTGGAAGATGGATGAAGAAGAAGTGGTGCATATGTACACAATGAAATATCACTCAGTCATAAACAAGAGTGAAATTCTGCCATTCGCAACAACACGGAGGGGCCTGGGGGGTATTGTGTTTAGTGAAATCAGTCAAAGAAAGAAAGAGGACTACTGTATAATGTCACTTATATGTGGAATCTAAAAAATAAAACAAGCTAATATAGTATAATAACAAAACAGCAACAGACTCACAGATACAGAGAACAAATTAGTGGTTACCAGTTGGAAGAGGGGAGAGACAAGAGGGGTAGGAGATTAAGGGATACAAATTATGAATAAAATAAAAAACAAGGATATACTGTATAGCACAGGGAAATATAACCATTATTTTATAATAACTTTAAATGGAATATAATCTGTAAAAATATTGAATCAACTATGTTTGACATCAAAACTAATATAATATTGTCAGTCAATATCTCCACTAATAATGTAGAAACAAATAAAGTATACAAAGTGAAAAAATCAAAAAAGAATAGCATGTCAATTAAGAGTGCCTCTCTCCAGAAGTGACTCCCATGAAATCTAACCTCCAGCAGCTTGAGATCAAGGCTGACTGTCCCTCTTGGTATCAACAGCTTTTGAAAAAATGATGACTCATTTTTTAAAGCATGGTTATGGTTTATATATTACTTGTAGGCCAATGGATCCAGTCTGTTTTATTCAGCAAGACTTCCAGCTATGCAGGACCACGTGAGAAGATTCTTGGAGCTCTCGTCAAGGAGCAGATGTGTGACCTAAAGTGAACCAGCCCCAGGGCTCCCAGCACCTTCCCTGGAGAAGCTCGTTGTACTCTTCCCCAGGCTTCTCCAGTTCAGTCAGAATGAAATGTGTGGCTTGCATCAAACACTTTCTCCCCCAAGCCTTTCCATGCATGCTTCTCCCCACCTAGAATGTTCTTCCCAGGCTTCTTCCCCAAGCTAAGCCCTCCCTGCTCTTCAAGACTCAGCTGGTCATATCCTGTAAGAAACCTATGCTGAAGTTTATCTTGCTGGGGTCTCTCTCCTGATCACAGGACTCCCATCATGGTGTTGTCATGGTTTTGCTACTCCAAGACCCCTTGCACGTGTGTGTGCTATGTCACTTCAGTTGTGTCTGACTCTCTGCAACCTATGGACTGTAGTCCACCAGGCTCCTCTGTGCATGGGATTCTCCAGGCAAGAATACTGGAGTGGGTTACCATGCCCTCCTCCTGGGGATCTGTTCAACCCAGGCATTGAACCCAAGTCTCTTAGGTCTCCTGCATTGGCAGGCGGGTTCTTTACCACCTGCGCCACCTGGGAAGTCCCCAGTACCCCTTAGGGCAGGAAAATTGGTGCTGGTTTTATCCCCAGCTCTTAGCTCAGTGTGTGGTGCGTAGTAGGTATTCAGCACAGATTTATTCATTATGCTGTTTATTTAAATAAACAAGAATCCGCCTGTTCGCTGCAGAGGCCTGGGAAAAAGAATCAACTGAGCTAGAGGTTATGCAAACAAACATACAAACCAACCCAGGGAGGGCTTGGCATTGGCAATGAGCATGGCATTTAGTTGAATAATTATCTTTTTTTTCCCAAAAATTACCATATAGACCCAGAGATACAGTTAAAATAATCTGAGGGTTGTCTGACAGGCATGCTTATTCCTAGAAACTCCAAAGAACAAAATGTTTCATCTGCATTTTAGCAAAGCTACCCTTTAAAAAAATAAAACATGGAATGTTTACAAGTTTAGGTTCAGTTTTGATTCTCAAATCAAAACACAAGCCTCAGTCTGTCCTCAAACCACACACAGGGACCTTAAGTCCTGCCCCTTTTTCCTGGAAGCCAGAGAAACCTCCGAATATGCTGACAGGCAGTCATTTTCAACCCTCTCTAATTTGTCTTCCATTTTACTTTTTAAAAACCCAGAACTGTCATAGACAGATCATTCAGGTTTGTATAGAGTAAAAGGAATAAATACATTCATTTAAAAAAATCCATTAGGTTTCTCTTTGGTGCTAGAAAACCCTTTGCCCCGCCCACAAGGGCTAATGAACTGGTTGTAGGCACCAAGGTGGTGTATCTGTGTTTAAAAATAGGATTTGGATATAAAGCTACAAACTTCAGGGACTGCTTAAAAATGCTAGACTGATGGAGACCAGAAGTAACACTTGCTGTAAAAACACACAGCATTTTCACCAGTTTTTACTCTTAACTCATTAGCACAAATTCTCAGTCAGGAAAATAGTGGCAGACATCCTCTCTGAGCCTAGAAACTCCCGGTCTTCGGAGGGAGACCTCGGTGTGTAGATTGTTCTCACATGAGGAAAACAAACAGGGAACACAGAAGGTCCCAGCAGTCTGTTTTTTAACCTGGGCCCCTTTATTAGAAAGTGTTTCTTGACAGACTTTTATCTTCAAAGTATGACTTTAGGTGTCATATATATGAAACATTGCCCCTCTTCAAGTACCCCAAAAGCTCAATTCTCTAGAATAATCCACAATAACACCTTTTCTATAAAAGTGCTTGGTTTTTTAACTATTTTAAATTGAAGGATAATTGCTTTATAATATTGTGTTGGTTTCTGCCATTACATCACCATGAGTCAGCCACAGGTATACATACGCCCCCTCCAGTGGTTTTAACATGTATTTACTCTTGGCTGCACCGGGTCTTGGCTGCTGCTCGTGGGCTTTCTCCAGCTGCGGCGGGTGGGTTTCTCGCTGTGGTGGCTTTTCTTGTGTGGAGCCTGGGCTCTAGATCACGGGCTCAGTGGTCGTGGCACACAGGCATAGTTGCTCCACTGCAAGTGGGACTCCCCGGACCAGGGCTTGAGCTTGTGTCCCCTGCACTGGCAGGCAGATTCTTAACCCCTGGACCACTAGGGAAGTCCTATAAAAGCCCTTCATCTGGGCCACTAACCTTTTCCTCCCTTGTCTTGATTCCACCCATTCTTTAAGGTCTACTCTGAATCTCACTGGCCCATTGTGCCAAGCCTTCCCTGATGATCCGATTCCACATCAACAGGACTCTGTATCCAAATGGCAATAAAATCAGCCCCTACAGATTGCCTCACTCTTTCCAAGGTGTATCACATCATCATTGCGGTTAATCCTTATGACTGCTATTTCACACATGAAAAAACTCAAAGCCCAGAGATGTCCAGTAACTTCCTTAGAGTCACACAGCTTATAAGAGACTAAGTGAGATTCCAGGCCAGGAGATCTAACTCCAACATCCATGTTTACTCTGTAATTCCACTTTGCCTCTCACTGAGTATTTCTTTTTCCTAAATATGGTTTCTTCCAAGAAAAATCCCTTGAGGAGAAGAATTGTGTCTTTCTTCTTGTTAAGAGGACCAACTCATGGTCTGCTAGTCTTTTTATTTTTAGTATTTATTTTTTATGGCTGGGTTGGGTCTTAGTTGGGGCACATGGGCTCTTTGTTGCAGCACACGGGCTTCTCCCTAGTTGAGTTGCACGGGCTTATTTGCTCCACAGCACATGTGATCTTAGCTCCCTACCAGGGATTGAACCTGAGTCCCTGGGGTTGGAAGGCAGATTCTTAACCACTGGATGACCAGGGAAGTCTTCTTTATGTCTTCTTTATCTTTCTTTTATATTCATTATTCTTAGAGGTCTAGCAAGTACTTGTCATGTTTGGGACAAACATGGATGTGGAGGGTCCAGAGATATAGCTCATGACCAGGCCTCCAGGACAGGAAAGAAGAATAGAGTCCTGCCTGGTGCTCAGGATGATGTCTACCAGTTTGACTGTAGGAAATACAACCCCTCTTGGTATCTGGGACTTCCCAGTAATACCAGGTACATTCCCCTGGGATGTAATAAAGACATTTTTACCTTGAACACTATTTCAGGTTTCATTACAAAAATACTGTCTGGTGAGAAGGTGTTATCCTTGAGTCTAACAACACCTACACAGTGTGGTCTGATGCTCATTTAAAAGCTTGCTTACCCAGCTGTAATGCTACCCTGCAGAACTGAGCAGAAAGGCAGACATCTGTGACTAGGAATGTTGTATTAGAGGAGGTTCTTACTTAGAAAGATTCAGATGTCTTTCTTCTTTATCTGAAATCCCTTAAGGTGGCATCCTGCTGGGCAGGACCACAAAATAAGATTTTCCTGTTCAGGGAATGTTCCAGAGAAAAAATAGCCCATAACTTAGAAGGTGGCTTCTGCCTGGATAATAAATAGTCCAGGACAGAGGGTGTACCAAGCTGTAACCGTCCAAGAATAGGCTTTTTGTAAAGTGGCTGACATATCGCACAGTCATGACTAGCGTGCTGACCTGTCAGGGTGACTCAGCAATTCTCTGACTTGTTCAGCAAATTCTCTGGAAGGAACTTAAGTTATATCCTAACTTGTATCTGCATAAGTGACATAAAAAGAGAACTAAAGAACAGTTGGGACTTCCCTGGTGGCTCAGACGGCAAAGAGTCTACCTGCAATGTAGGAGATCTGGGTTCAATCCCTGGGTCGGGAAGATCCCCTGGAGAAGGGAATGGCAACCCACTCCAGTATTCTGCCTGGAGAATTCCATACACAGAGGTGCCTTCCGGGCCACAGTCCATAGGGTCACAAAGAGTCAGATATGACCAAGTGACTAACACACACACACAAACACACACACACACACACACACACACACACACAAAGAACAGTTTTGAAGAAAAAGCTATGGAGATGCCTTTACAAACTCTGATAAATAACGGAGTTTCTATTTTATTTCCTTCCAACTTCTCCTTCAGAGAAACCTCTTCCTTCGCTGAATACTCTTTTTTGTTTCTTCCTTTTTATTTTAAAGTTGAGTGCGTTTCTCCAGACTTCAAAGGGATATGTATGAAGGAAGAGCTTATCTTTCTGCCTCTTACCAAGTTGGGTCACCAGAATCTTATCAACAAGAAAGAAGAATCACTGTTCAAAGTAAAGAGAAAACACATCTGGAAAATATCAGTATTTGAGTTCATCAAGGCTGTGTTTAAAGACAAAAACTTCAGGATGTATTATCTTCTTTTTGTCAGTAGACTCTGCCTGAGGGATGAGGGCCTTGGAGTAGAGAAAGAGGAATAAGAACATGGTCTTGCCTCTGACTTGTCTCACCCTTTCAATCTCATCCTCCTTTATCCTGGTGAGATACACCCAGAGCAGGCCAACCAATCTTTGGGATTTTAAGCTTTCAGGGAGGGCCCTGAGTCACAGCAATTGCCCTAGAGGTCACTGAGTATTGATTGATTGCCTTTATAGAAGTCAGTCATAATTTACAATTCAACCATCCATCCATCTTCTCATTAATTCACTCAGTAAACTTTATTGGGTCCCAATTATGTCCTATGAGTCACGTATTAGTAAGAGATTTAATAAATAAAAGATAGCCTCTTGTCTTCTTGGAGCTTACAGTTTGGGTGGTGGGACAGACCCACTGGCAGTAATAATATAGTGCAACAGGGACTAGAGTGAAAAATAACGCCATGGGGACCAGCAGGTAGGCACCCAACTCAGCTCTCAGGGACTGCTTGCAGGACGTGTCTGAGGGAGACATGATGGGAAGAAGGAAGAGAAAGTCATGAGAAAAAGGTGGAGAAGAGGGAAAATGTGTTCCAGGCAAATGGACCCACACAAACAGGCCAGAGCCGAGGCCTTTCCACTCTCATAAAAACAGAGGAAATATCTGTACTTTAAAAACAAACAAACAAACCCCCCTCCTTTGGATCTATCTGTATAATTAAAGATTCTAGACTTTTTTTTCCCCCAGAGGTAAAAATGACAAAATACCACATAGAGGTATTTCTTCAAACCTTTCTCATCTCTGTTTACTTTCGTGACATCACATAGTGCCCAGCCTTAAAGATACCAGTTAAATGACAGTTTGATTTCAAGCCTCTTCTTTATTTGAGTTCACTAGGAAAAGTTGTGGAGAAGTGAGTAATGACCTCAATAACCTAGTAAAGGAAGGTAGCCAGGCTGAATTACCTAGGACATAAAACACCCTCCTTTTCCCCATTAGGTTTCCTCCCCCGCCTCCCTCTATCCAGCCTTCGCCATGATTTAATAGCCTTTCTTAACACTTGCTCTGTTAATCCTGGGTGAGATTAACTCATTGCAACTGGATAAAATGGCCTGGTAATTTTCCATATTTCCACTGCCCAAGTTCATCAGTCAGCACACTATGGGAACACATGTAATTTTCCATGGAAATAGGTTTAGAAGTGGACTCCATAAGCCTTGACTATATTATTTTTAATATGTTTTGCCATTCTCATGGCTAAAACTGTAAAAACACAGTTATGAAGAAGAAAGGAAGAGAGAGTCCTTTAGACTGCAAGGAGATCAAACCAGTCAATCCTAAAGGAAATCAACCCTGAATATTCACTGGAAGGACTAATGCTGAAGCTGAAGCTCCAATACTTTGGCCACCTGATGCGAAGAGCCAACTCATTGGAAAAGACACTGACGCTGGGAAAGACTGAAGGCGAAAGCAGAAGAGGAGGGCAGAGGATGAGTTTAATAGCCTTTCTTAACACTTGCTCTGTTAATCCTGGGTGAGATTAACTCATTGCAACTGGATAAAATGGCCTGGTAATTTTCCATATTTCCACTGCCCAAGTTCATCAGTCAGCACACTATGGGAACACATGTAATTTTCCATGGAAATAGGTTTAGAAGTGGACTCCATAAGCCTTGACTATATTATTTTTAATATGTTTTGCCATTCTCATGGCTAAAACTGTAAAAACACAGTTATGAAGAAGAAAGGAAGAGAGAGTCCTTTAGACTGCAAGGAGATCAAACCAGTCAATCCTAAAGGAAATCAACCCTGAATATTCACTGGAAGGACTAATGCTGAAGCTGAAGCTCCAATACTTTGGCCACCTGATGCGAAGAGCCAACTCATTGGAAAATACTCTGACGCTGGGAAAGACTGAAGGCGAAAGCAGAAGAGGAGGGCAGAGGATGAGATGGTTAGATGGCATCATCAGCTCAACAGACATAAGTCTGAGCAAACTCTGGGAGACAGTGAAGGACAGGGGAGCCTGGAGTGCTGTAGTCCACGGGGTTGCAAAGAGTTCAACACGACTTAGCAACTAAACAACAACAACAAGGTAGAGAGAGATTTAGCCGCTCTACTGGGCCCAACCTCAGAACAGGTGGCTCAGTTATATCATCTTTGCTCATCGCAAGCACCTTGAAGAATGGCACCATTACTGTCATTTTAGAAGGTAAAAAGTCAGTAACACCGAGAGGTTACAAACTCATACCCAGGTTACACAGCCACGCAAGGACTTAGCATAATTCCTGGCACGTCAACGAGCACTTAATAAACACTAGCAATTGCTCCTCGAATGGTGGACTCAAGAACTGAACAGGGACCATTCTCATTCCAGTACACTGTTGTCTCAGGAAACCACTAAATCCTGGGAGAATAGTGGGAAGAGTTACAAGTTGGAGGGAATTCACTTTGCATCTTTCTGTCCCCAGGTCAAATTCATGGGGCAGGGAAGAGAGATGGGAATGTGTGGAATTCTCCACTCTTAACCTGTCAGGGTGAAGATGAGCAGACCCCATGTCTGCCTCTCTCGCTGAAACCAGACGACACGTCTGTTTCACGTGTCTCTGTGAGGCTTCCATGGCTGTTTTCTATGAAAGGGTTTACATAGTTCGTGATTCTGAATCAGGACACCTTCACCCGTGGTGTCTGGAATGCCTCTCAGGCATTCCACCAACCCACTTTATCTGCAGGTCTGGGGATTCAGGCAAAAATCCTGCACCAATCTTAAACCAGACATGCTCAAAGAATATCTGATAAGCTGTAAAGCTCAGCTGACATGGTGGTGCCATCTCTGTGTTTCATTTCTACGGGGCAGTGTTTTTCTGGAGCTAGATAAACAACAGTGACCACGTAAATGCGCTGAAGAGAAAAAAAGGGAATTAGAAGGCCAGCCCTCGGGTGACGTTAAGTCGTCTCTGGAGGTCATATCCTCTGTCAATAGAGTTTTCCTGTGTGCTGACTCCAGGGTTTTTGTGGGGTCTCTTAAAGATAAGATGAAAAAAGGCAGAGGAAGAGGGAGTATCTGGAAATAAGTAGGAAAAAGCAATAAAGAGGGAAAAAAATTACAACTCATAAAAGGACCATGATTATGGTTGAAATGACTCAAGAGGAATTGCTCTTTCTATCCTTTCAGATTCCACAGCTATAAGAAGCTCAAGACAGAAAGATGGAGCTTCAGAGGTTTAAGTTTTGCATCTGAATTGTATTAATGAACTACTTCATGCCTGCAAATGTACTTGTGTTTTCAGATGTAAATGAATGAAAGGAAACTTGCTTTTTAGAAGGAAAAAGAAAACAGTACTTACCTTTGTATCCCAAAATGGCTACTGTGATGGTAAGCAAGGCACATAAAATGTATAGTAGTATGATAGAAAGCTTCAGTGCCCAGTTATTTTTACATTTGGTACATTGTGTTCCTTCTTGAATACCTGTAAGAAAAGGCAAATCTTAACAACAGCAACCAAAAACACCATTTCAGAAGTAAATTTTTGCATTTTGGTTTAAATACTATAAGAATATAGTTTTCACATATGCCTTTCTATAGGTTGAGTGGTATTTTAAAATCAAACATACTCACCACTTGAGCAACACATTTAACACAACTTAAATATTGCCATTATGTTATTATAAACATATTTAATGACTAGAAAATAGCACAGAACTTTGTTTCATAAAACAGTTTCCAAATCACATTCCATTATGATAAGATCTCTATATGACAAAAGACTTAAAACACCCAAATCTACCTGTTTCGGCCATTGTTGGACCAACAGTAATTCAAACACAGCTAACCAAAAAAAAAAAAGTGACTTTTCCCTTGACGTTTGTTTCAGTGGTGTGCTTGAGTTAATTCCTACTGTTTTCAAGAGTCATTGTCAAATTTGTAGGAATTTGGAGAGTTGGTTGTTAAATTGTTGGCAGCTTGAAATCAACCCTGGAGGGACTATTTACACCATGGAAATTTGCAAACACTATACATGATGCCTTCACACATCCCAAATTGGTTTACCGGCATGCCACTGGCTATAATGTACTATATAACTTAATAATGTACTATAACTTACTATAGCAGAAAATATAGGTAATTTTAGGATTAAAATGCTCAATATATAACCACTTTTGTACATTACATATATGCAGGAAACAGACACCGACACTTATTTATCACAGTGATATGAATAACAACTAGGGAACAACCAGAAAAACCAGACATTTCTGATGAGAAGAGGTAAATTTTTATTGCTCACAGTTGAACTGTTTGAAAAACACTCTAGTCTAAGTGGTAAACCACCATCACTTCTGCAAGGGACTCCAAGAAACTAACCCATAAAAAGGGAACTTGCCTTAGTTTTATTAGAAACACAGAAGACAAACGCTCTGGACACTTTAATGTGAAAATCACACTGTAAGGCATGTCGGGAGAGTCCTCCTTGCCCTGACTGGTTTTCCTATGTCATCTCACTAATAGAGTCCCCCAGGAGCAATAGCACATATAGGACTGATCTCCTAGAATTGTACTCAATAACTTTTGATGGATAAATTGTGAAGATTAAGCCATAGCCGAAGTTCCTCCCCTTTGGTTTGTAATTTTACGCCTAGTGACCTTCTTCCGTGAAAAGAGTCCTTCAGCTGTGTTTAATGCAAAATGATGAGAGAAACAGCATAGAACAATGCCTCAAATTTAACTTCCAGGGTTTAACCAATCTCTCCAGTGTTCTGGGTTATACACCCAAGGGGTGGGGGGTTCAAACTCTCTCTTCCGTGGCTTAGAGCAGTGATTCTTCAACTTTCTTATTTCCATCCCTCAGTACTAACCACCATCCCATCCCACTGGCTTCACTTGAAGGGCTCGTTAAAACACAGCCTTTATAATTCAGGAAGTCTGAGAAGGCACTGAGAATCTGAATTTCCAACAAGTTCCCAGGGGCTGTGATGCTGCAGGTCTGGCCGCCATGTGTTAGAACAGTGCTTCTCAAAAAGTGCTCACAAATCACGTTGAAATGCAGATCTGATTCAGTAGGTCTGAGGTAGGAGCTAAGACTCTGCATTTCTAACTAGGTCTAGGAGATGCTTCACTGGAGGAACACATTTTGAGGCGCTAAGGTTTGTTTTAGGAGATGGTCGTGCTGGATCAACCTTTGGTTAACCAGTCCCTTGAAGGTGAATCTGTAAAATGAGACTCATTGATCAAACAGACCTAGAGCTAACCAGCTTCTCAGTACCTTGTTTTTCTCACTTCTTTTTCTCCTTTCCTTCCCATCCTCCTTCTTCCATCGCCACCTGGATGTTTCAGTGCCACCTCCTGTGTCCAAAACTGACATCGGTACCAGTCCCACCAAGCCAGATCTCCGACTTCCACCCAACTTACTTATTTCCATCCCTAAATACTACCACCATCCCAATCCTTCAGGTACTCAAACTCAGACATCTTGAAGTCTTCTAATTATTCTCTAATTCAATCAACCACCAGATATTTTTAATCTTCCTATAGATATTTTTGTCATGATCATCTCATCTACAGTTTACTGATGTTCACTTACTGGCAACCTGTTCCAGTATTCTTGCCTGGAGAATCCCATGGACAGAGGAGCCCGGTGGTCCATGGGGTCACAAAAAGTTAGACACAACTGAGCAACTAACACTTTCACTTTACTGCCTACACCATGCCAGACTCTGATCTAGGGACTTCACTTAATCACCCTTCAAGTGGGGAGCAAGAGCTGAAATGACATCCCACAGACATCATAGCTAGGATTTAAACCGGGGTCTGTCAGACTCCAAACACCATGATATCTCCCCTACATCATGGTGCCAGTGTCTCTCTGGCCAAGCTTTCTTATCCATTTCCATGGCCCCAGTCCTAGTGTGAGATCTTCTCATCTCAGTGAAAGATTCTTCTTCCATTCCCACTGGAATCAGCCTCACCCTGTAACAAAACACTGCTGACCTCATGAAGATGCCAGAAAGAAAAAAAAAAAAAACAAGAAAACTTTCAACGGTTCACTCTTAACAAAAGGATGAACACACACACAAACACGAGTTCATCTGCTCTTAAACTCTCTGTAATCTTGAAAGTTTAAAATAAAACAAAGTCCTCTTATATGCAGGCTTCCCAGGTGGCACTCCTGGTAAAGAATGTGCCTAACAATGCAGGAAATGTAAGAGGCATGGGTTCGATCCCTAGGTCAAGAAGATCCCCTAGAGAAGGGCATGGCAACCCACTCCTTTATTCTTGCCTGGGGAATCCCAGGGACAGCGGAACATGGCAGGCTATATAGTCCACAGGGTCCCAAAGAGTTGGACACAACTGAAGTGACAGCACACATGCAGAGTGAAAATATTTTTTGGAATTGGGAGGGGAGAAGAACAGGTAGAAGGAAATCAACCCTGAATATTCATCAGAAGGACTGATGCTGAAGTTGATGCTCTAATAACTTTAGCTACCTGATGCAGAGAGCTGACTTATTGGAAAAGACTCTGATGCTGGGAAAGATTGAAGGCAGAAGGAGAAGGGGATGGTAGAGGATGAGATGGTTGGATGGCAACACCGATTCAACGGACACGAACTTTCTCAAACTCCAGGAGATGGTGAAGGACAGGGAAGCTTGTCGTACTGCAGTCCATGGGGTTGTGAAGAATCAGACATGACTAGGTGACTGAAAGCACAGGCAGACCCACAGACCTGCTGCATCTCATGTTCAGAAAACAGTTAACACGCTTTGGTGGCAACTGTAAAACACAAGAGAGTAGACTGCAGGCTGCTGTGGAAAGACTAGATGACACTTTCATGGCTGATGCGAGGTTTCATTCCTTTCGGGTTTTAGGACCCTGGCGGCGGGGTGAACTTTTCACATCTCTCCGGAGCTATTTCTTACATTCCATTAGAAAAGCCCCAGGAGATTTGGTCAGAGGGGAGATGACAGTAGATAACAGAATCTGGGCTACAGGGTTGCCTAGAGGTCACCTGGTCAAGCATCATCCTGTTACTGATGGGGAGAGTGAGGCCAGGTACAGCAGACTCAGAAAGAATGCATCCTGATTCCTGGTGTAGGGGTCCTTCCCTCCGCTGATTGCCATGCCAGCCGGCTCTGAGTTTATCCCTGGACATCTTGGTCTGACAGCTCTGCTCCCAGACAGCTGTCACTGGCCCACATGCCGAAGAGCAGGGTCACTTCCTTGAGACATGCATTTCTCCTTGCTGACTCTATCAGCATTTAATCAACATCAGATGGCACCTCCCGTCCCACTTGACACACTTTCTCTGTCTTGTTTTTTCTCCCTCCCAAGACTTATTTTTCATAAGAATTCTGTTTTATCTTTCCCTCTCTGCCCTCCGCTGGGAGGACATCTGGCCAAACATATGGATGCCTACTACAAAGAGACCCTGCTGGCTCACGGAGCTGGGGGACCCCCTCCTCCTTGGACCTAGATGGTCACAGAAAACATTCAAGAGAGATATCCCCCTGTTACCAGCCTTTGTAGTGTTTGTTTTCTTAGCATTACTTTCCAGAGATGGGGGACTTGATTCCTACTGTGAGGGGCAGGTAGGAAGGGCAGGGGATGGATCGAGGCGAGGCTGTGGAAAAGAGATTCTAGCTCAGGAAGTGAAACTTCTGTGTCCCTCACCATCAAGAGAGCCAGCTTATTACAGAGCCTGGCCCAAATAGCACATCTGCAATTCAGCAGCCCACAGACAGAACGTGTCTGCAGGATCCGTTCCCTCCCTCAGACTACCCGCCTTGCTCTAGCCCCACTGAATTGGATTCTAGGCTCCTGTTCTGAATGCATCTTCCAGTGTCCAAGGCTGTATTATACAAAAAACATTGGGGAAGCCAAAGGAAGTCAGAATCCCTCTGGCTAACTCCTTGAGTATTCTGCGGAAGTTCAGAATAGGCTGACAACTTGGTCCCCAGTCCACAAACTCCAAGTTCCCTGATTCACCCTTATTGTCAACAACACATTGTTTAAAGTGAGAAGGTGGGGGTTGTTGGGGCCGCCAATCAGGGGGTACTTAGCTGGTTGGAGAGAATACACTGAAACGCTATGGGAAATGATGGTGCAGAAGGCCAGAAAAATTGACCAGCAAAGAGAATTCCTTTCTGCTATGGTTCTCCATAAAGAGCCCTCCCAAGTTCTGTGGTCCCAGCCCCAATCTAGTCTGTTTTTCTAATTTTTTTGGAAAACAAGCGTCTCTTTCACTATCATATTTTTCGACCATTACCAAAGGAGGGCTCTCTGTTAACACGGATGCGTACTGATCAGCAAGCGGCTTTCCTCCCTATGTGAAGGCTGGTGCTGCGGGCGAATGCAGGGCACTTCCCAGCTGTCTTAATTACCATAAGCATCCAGAGCTCAGTGGTGTTGCCATAAAGATCATGTTACCACAGAGAAGCTTCAGAAAGCTGGTAGATGGCAAATTCAGAAAACCACAGGTTTTGATCTGAGTTTTTTTTTTTTTTTTAATCTGAGTTTTGTAGTAACCTTTCCATGTGGTTTTTTTATAGCTATTAATCTACTTCCTGGTGGCATATATTCCCATAAACCCATGAGAATGATTTGGCCCTAACAGTAAAACTGATGATTCAAATTCATCCCTATGATTAAAATGCCCTGAAAAGCAACAAACAGTAAGAGTTAACATCCTAGTTAGTTACTTGGATGTTGGGCAATATCACTAGGATAGAAGTTAAATACATAAAACATTTTATCCCATGAACAATTAGTTTTTCCTTATTATAAAGACTATTTACTAAATGATGGGATACGGGTTTAGCTAGCATTTTTTTTTTTAATTATTAATGAGTACTTAGTTTCCAAAATACAAATCCCTGGAAACCTTACTAGGGGCTTCCCTGGTGGCTCAGATGGTAAAAAAAAATCCTCCTGCAAGGCAGACCTGGATTCCATACAGGGTGGGGAAGATCTTCTAGAGAAGGGAATGGCAACCCCCTCCAGTATTCTTGCCTGGAAAATTCCATGGACGAGGAGTCTGGCGGGCTATAGACCATGGGGTCGCAAAGAGTAGAAATGACTGAGCAAACACATGGACACCTTACTATGCCAAGTTTCGTAAACAATGCAGGGAATCATGATAACAGGAGGACAAGAATTAAAAACAAAATCACTTTCTGTGCAAAATAAATAAAGCCACATCTCAATATTCATAAAGATGTATTCAAATCAGAAAAATAATTTACATGAGTTTTGTGAATTTGAAATCTTCAACATTCCTCCTGAGCTTATATTAATATTCTGCACATTTACTAAACATATAGTTTCTTTCATTAATATTTTTTCATGTATATGCATGGGGCTTCCACATTTATTCAGCAGTAAAGAATCCCCCTGCAATGCAGGAGGCACAAAAGACACTGGTTCAAACCCTGAGTCGGGAAGATCCCTGGAGGAGAAGTGGCTAACCGCTCCAGTATTCTTGGTTGGAAATCCCATGGACAGAGGAGCCTGGTGGGCTATGGTTCATGGGGTTGCAAAGAGGCAGATGTGACTGAAGCGACTAAGCAGGCGTATATGTATATAAATGGAAGCCAGTTCTGTTTTGGTTTTAATGTAAAAAGTACACATGCATTATTTGTTTAAAATTTATAATGTATACCTTGTCTGCTAAAAAAGGAATTGTTAAAGCCAAAAGCTAGATAATGATGCCACTCAGAACATACAATGTCTGCCAGGATGTATAGTGTTTCAAAAGAATGCCATTACTTTCTCCTTGTAGTTTTATAATAAGAAATCCTTTATTATATGAACTGTAAACAAATGCCTTCAGTTCTGAGGAGAGGAATCCTCACCCCGGGGGGCAGTTCATCCATCATGTCTCTTACATCTGCGCCTCACACTGGCCGCTTCCTCCTGGCCCTCTTCCTATTCATTTCATTCTATGGGCATGGAATTTATTGTCAACCCTCCTAATGATACACTTCAGCAGCCCTGACTACTTCATTATCAGCATCACCAAACAATGTCCTTCTGTGATCAGGCATTCCATCTTTAATTAAAAGGACGCATGAAAATTCGGCTCCAGCTTGGGCCATTAGACTCTGCCGTATAATTGAGCTGGACACTTGGACTGCACAGGTGTTTGGAGGAAAGCCATGAGATGTTTGCTTAGTGGATGAGAGGTTGCTCTTGCAGCAAACATGAAGAAGAACTACTAAGGATGGTGGCCAGTCTAGAGGACCCAATGTGTGCCACGTACCCCTGTCTAGCTACTTCGTTGTTGAATTGTGTCCGACTCTGTGACCCCCATGGACTGTAGCCCACCAGGCTCTTCTGTCCGTGGGATTCTCCAGGCAAGAATACTGGAGTGGGTTGCCATTTTCTCCTCCAGGGGATATTCTTGATCCCTGGATCAAACCCGTGGCTCCTGCATTGGGAGGCAGATTCTTTTACCACTGAGCCACCAGGGAAGCCACGCCCTTTAATAATCTTGCCAAGCAGGACTTCTGATCCCAGTTTATAGATTTTTAGTAAAGTGGGGGTCAGCAAGGATGAGTACCTAAGCCAGTAAGTGGCTGAGCTGGGACCTAAACCCAAATGATCACAGGTTGCTCCTCCAAGGTTGCTGACCTCCAGAGGTGAAAGCAAAACAAAGCCAAGTGAAGTATGCCTAAAGAGAGAAATCGGAGGAGGCAAACGGGTTACACTTGTGGAATGTTCTGTTGAAACCCAGGGCTATAGAAACATCCTTTCAAATACTGAGAGATGAAGCTTTCTCAGAAATGAAGAAACAGGGAATGAGATGGTTGTTTGGCATCACTGACTCAATGGACATGAGTCTGAGCAAACTCTGGGAGATAGTGAAGGACAGAGAAGCCTGGCATGCTGTAGTCCATGGGGTCATAAAGAGTTGGACATGACTGAGCCACTGAACAACAACAGCAGAAGCGAGCAGGAAAACTTAGTCTCCAGCAAGTTAACCATTAGAGGCCTGAGGTTTCTACAGGCTATAATTTCTCTTCCTATTCTATGGTGACATACTTGAGCAGCAAGTTTATTCCACTCTAAATAATCCTCATTATCTCTTGGAGGGGTCAGATCTGGCTTGGAGCTTTGGCTGGTAAGGTCTGTTGGCCCCTCAGAGAAATCGTCCCTCAGTGGTGGTGAAATTTCTGGAATGGAGTGGCCTGGGAAGAGAAGATCATTTTATTTTTTTAAAAATATTTTTATTTATTTATTTGCATGTGCTGGGCCTTAGTTGCGGCACATAGGATCTTTAGTTACACCATGCAGGATGTTTAGTCAACTCTTAGCTGTGGCAATGTGGAATCTAGTTCCCCGACCAGGGATCGAACCTGGGTCGCCTACATTGGGAGTACAGAGTCTTAGCCACTGGATCACCAGGGAAGTCCCTGAGAAGGTAGATTTATACTCAGTAATTTCAAGGTAAACTATGAGGCATGCAGAGCCTTGAGCTTGAAACCAAAACAAGTTGGTTGCCCCTGTTGAGTTTTCTTCTAAAGTTCTAGTTCACTGAAATAGAAGCCTTCAAAGTCAATGGCTAACCCATCTATAGACCCAAATAGTTGCTGGTGGTTCAAGGCTGCAGGAGTTGGGTGAGATAAGTTAGTGGAAAGGAAGGAAGCGAAGTAAGGCTTTCTTAAGTGGTAATAAAAAGTTAATGTATCAAGCGGGTTTCCCTGGTGGCTCCCTGGTAAAGAATCTGCCTGCCAACGCAGTGCACACAGGTTTAATCCCTGATCCAGGGAGGTGCCACATGCTGAGGAGCAACTAAGCTCGTGTGCCACAACCACTAAGCATGTGCTCTGGAGCCTGGGAGCTGCAACTGCTGAAGCCCGCGCACCGCAATGAAGACTAGCCACCACTCGTTGCAACTAGAGAAAAGCCTGTACAGCATGAAGAAATCCTGCACAGCCAAAAAATAAAATAAATAAATACAATGATTAAAAAATTAATATCTAGCCTCCTAACCCCCCTTTCTGAAAAAACCTACTTGGAGAACTTCAGAAAAATCCGATTCTTTTTACAAATACCATCTTGACCCCATGGCTCAGAAATCCACTGCCACACTAAAGCTCCAGGTGGATTGGAGTAGATTTCAAGATGCTCACTGCTAGCATCCTCTGACCATGCAGGTCCTTAGAACCTCACAGTCCAGAGGAGGTCAGTGGTCGACTCAGCCAGTGTCCATCTTACTAGTGAGGGAACTGCAGCCTGGTGAACTTGACCACCCTCCCAGGCTGGCCCTGGCTTCAAGACTCAGATCTCTGAATTCTCTGCCTAAGCTCTTCAAATTCCAAAACACAGCCCACCATACTTCTTTCTTACTATATCCTATTTATTCAAGAAACAAGGATGTAGCATTTAGTCTGTACCACGCACTGGGTATCACAGGGAACATAACAGATGACAATCTCTGTCCTTATAGAACTTACACCAGAGTGGGAGGATATTTTAACAACACTGCTGTTGTTTAGTTGCTAAGTCGTGTCTGACTCTTTTGCGACCCCATGGACCATAGCCCACCAGGCTCCTCTGTCCATGGGATTTCCCAGGCAAGAATACTGGAGTGGGCTGCCATTTCCTTCTCCAGGGAAAGCAAGAAATGGACAGAGGGCGTGTGGAGAGCAGGTGGATGGCAGTGGAAACAGGTGGTCAGAGAAGGCTTCGGGGAGGAAGATCTGAGAACAATCTGGAAGCAGCATGGGGTGCCTGGGCTGGGTGCTCACAGCGCGCCCTCAGGGTCTGCCTGTTTCCTTTCCACATCCTAAGATTGGCCCTCCGTCTCCCTGCAATGCTCTTCTCTTACCAAATGCCTTCTTCTTAAAAAAAAAACCTTCCTCACAAGTTTCTTCCAGGATGAATCCTCTCCTCACGAGCCTCCCCCAAGCCCTGAACCCCCTCGGTTCTTCTGAAAGTCACAAGATGTAAATCTATGAGGTTCATTTGTGTGGTTTTCAAATAATTCAAATGCCATCATCTTGGCTACCACCCGGGTGTGTATGTGTGTTAGTTGCTGAGTCGTATCCGGCTCTTTTCGACTCCATGGACTGTAGTCTGCCAGGCTCGTCTGTCCATGGAATTTTCCAGGCAAGATACTGGAGTGGATTGCCATGTCCTCCTCCAGGGGATCTTCCAAATCCTGGGATAGAGCCCGGTCTCCCGCCCTGCAGGCAAATTCTGGTGGTCTGAACCACCAGAGAAGCTGAGGGCTGCTTTTGCCTTTCTCTGAACAAACCAAATGCCTTCTGTACCCTCATCTGCCCTGCAGATTTACATACATGAGCCTGGAGCCCCCCATGGACACATGTGCCGTCACTCCTCAGCCGGCCCCAGTCACATGACTGGCAATAGCGCCAGGTATGAGGCTTTCACACCCTTCTCTCCCACTCTGTGGCCAGCTTCCTGTGTGACAAGGGACAAGCCGAGCTCAGTGTCCTGGAGGCCAGGGTGTAGACGTCCTGGGAGAGGCATTCAGTTAAGGGTCAAAATACAGACACACAGGACACCTTCCAAGCAAATAAGCAGAAACCCCAGGCTACAGAGCAAGCATTTCCTTTTCACCCCTGGAGGGGAGGGCGGTGGGATTTACTAACCAAAGAAATGCAGATCTATAGACCCTTCTGGTTTGCAAGGCTGTGTCTGGCATCCCTCAGCTCTCACAGAACTAAAACCAATGGAACAGAGGTGAGAAAGCAAACTCCCAGCCCAACACTTGCCTTGAGCGTGCTTGCTTTTATAGTGTCATTTGGGGGCAGTTGAGCTGAGCCGGCAAGTCTCAGTTAATGATAGTGTGTTTGTTGTTTATCACTGAAGCAGTGTTGGGGCATGTGGAAATTATGCTTCAGAGCAGGTGCTGGAAAAAAATAAAAAAGACAATCCATACTTCTCTCAGAGACGTACTTTTTTTTTTTTTTTTCAAACCAACGAAACTACTGCTTTGATGAAGAAAAAAAAAAAAAAGGACCTCAGTGTCAGTGAAAATACCAATCAGCCCGACACACACTCTTCATTTCTGTGTGAATATGTTTTCCACTTTCTTCAAGTGAAGACGAGAGCTGAGGACACTTGAATTAAGGGAAAAGTGAGCCAAGACAAAGAGTTGACCCATTGGAAAGACCCTGATGCTGGGAGGGATTGGGGGCAGGAGGAGAAGGGGACGACAGAGGATGAGATGGCAGGATGGCATCACCGACTCGATGCACATGAGTTCGGGTGAACTCCGGGAGTTGGTGATGGACAGGGAGGCCTGGCGTGCTGCGATTCATGGGGTCACAAAGAGTCGGACACGACTGAGTGACTGAACTGAACTGAGCCAAAACAGACAGACAGATTTTTACTGTTGGCGTTTTAAAGGAATTATCTGTTCCGTGAGGAAGGCAATCTCTGTTCAGAACCTTGAAGAGAAGCTGATCGACTTGAAATGACCCAGATGCAGGGAGGCAGGGGAAAGCTGTTAAAAAATAAGTAATGAGGAAAATGAGAAGGATCTATTGTACAGACCAAGGGATGAGTTGTGAGGGGGGTGTGGTCCCCAGATTTGGTGAAGAGCATCTGTTCACCAGCTTGGTATTCACATTTGTGATTAAAAATGGACAAAGGACATACAGAGGAAGAAATCTTTGTATGGGGCATTCAGCCCTGGGTGTAGAAGTCAAAGGAAGGAAATTGGAAAATAAAAGTGGAAAATCACTACACTAGAAAGTCAGAAGGCATGCAACCAATTACAAGTAAATGTAAAGTAAGTGGGAAAGTACATGCTTATTAACATTGCCATGCCTTTGTAAACAGTTCATAAATGAGTGTTAAATTTAGAAATCTGTTTAAAACTGAAACAGCTAGATGAAAAGATGTATAAGTACATGTATGTATACGTATACACACATATACACTCATGTATACATATACACTCATGTGTGTATACGTATACACACATACACACTCATGGACAGAGGAGCCTAGGGGGCTACAGTCCACGGAGTCGCAAAGAGTGGGACACGACAGAGTGACTGAGTAGGCACACACACACACACACACACACACTGACTTTCTTCAGACAGTAGAGATGCTTTTTAAAAAGCATTTCCAAAGCGAAACTCAAATTCATGATTTCCCATCATTTCTCAGGGCTGTGCTGGATCAGCTTACTCCAACTGCTTGTATCTCCTCACATTTTACAGTTGGCTCAGTAGTAAAGAAAGCGCCTGCCAAAGCTGGAGACTCGGGTTCAATCCCTGGGTCAGGAAGATCCCCTGGAGTAGAAAAAGGCAACCCACTCCAGTATTCTTGCTTGGAGAATTCCATGGACAAAAGAGCCTGGTGGGCTGTAGTCCATGGGGTCGTAAAGAGACAACTGAGTGACAGTATGTAGTGCTTAGGATAAAATCATTAATTGTATTTCATGCTCAAAGAAATGAATTTTATTGCCCAAATGGCCCAACACTCCTAATTAGGGTTGTAAATTGGTTAAACAGACTGAAAGAAGAGGCTTTGGACAAGTTTCTCACAGCAATGTCCAATCTGCACCCAGCTCAGGATTTCCCCCAGTACTCCAGTGAAGGCGGAATTCAGAATTAATAGCAGGATCACCCACCAGGGAGTCATTCATATATTTTATTTCTAATATGCAGCACCTATTGGTTTACATAAACTCTCAGAAACCTGTACATAGTTTAGAATATAGTGTGGGTTCATTGCTTATTATTCTTTAAATTATTCTTTAAAATCCATGTACGTATGGACACCTTATCTTTGACAAAGGAGGCAAGAATACACAATGGAGAAAAGACAACCTTTTTAACAAGTGGTGCTGGGAAAACTGGTCAACCACTTGTAAAAGAATGAAACTAGAACACTTTCTAACACCATACATAAAAATAAACTCAAAATAGATTAAAGATCTAAACGTAAGACCAGAAACTATAAAACTCTTAGAGGAGAACATAGGCAAAACACTCTCCATCATAAATCACAGCAGATTTATGATCCACCTCCCAGAATAATGGAAATAAAAGCAAAAATAAACAAATGGGACCTAATTAAAATTAAAAGCTTCTGCACAACAAAGGAAACTATAAGCAAGGTGAAAAGACAGCCTTCTGAATGGGAGAAAATAATAGCAAATGAAGCAACTGACAAAGAATTAATCTCAAAAATATACAGCAACTCCTGCAGCTCAATTCCAGAAAAATAAATGACCCAATCAAAAAATGGGCCAAAGAACTAAACAGACATTTCTCCAAAGAAGACATACAGATGGCTAACAAACACATGAAAAGATGCTCAACATCACTCATTATCAGAGAAATGCAAATCAAAACCACAATGAGATACCATCTCACACCAGTCAGAATGGCTGCTATCAAAAAGTCTACAAGCAATAAATGCTGGAGAGGGTGTGGAGAAAAGGGAACCCTCTTACACTGTTGGTGGGAATGCACACTAGTACAGCCACTATGGAGAACAGTGTGGAGATTCCTTAAAAAACTGGAAATAGAACTGCCTAATGGGCCAAAGACCTAAACAGACATTTCTCCAAAGAAGACATACAGATGGCTAACAAACACATGAAAAGATGCTCAGCATCACTCATTATCAGAGAAATGCAAATCAAAACCACAGTGAGGTACCATTTCATGCCAGTCAGAATGGCTGCTATCCAATAGTGTACAAGCAATAAATGCTGGAGAGGGTGTGGAGAAAAGGGAACCCTCTTACACTGTTGGTGGGAATACAAACTAGTACATCCACTATGGAGAACAGTGTAGAGACTCCTTAAAAAACTGGAAATAGAACTGCCTTATGACCCAGCAATCCCACTGCTGGGCATACACACCAAGGAAACCAGAATTGAAAGAGACACGTGTATCCCAATGTTCATTGCAGCACTGTTTATAATAGCCAGGACGTGGAAGCAACCTAGATGTCCATCAGCAGATGATTGGATAAGAAAGCTGTGGTACATATACACAATGGAGTATTACTCAGCCATTAAAAAGAAGATATTTGAATCAGTTCTAATGAGGTGGATGAAACTGGAACCTATTATACAGAGCGAAGTAAGCCAGAAAAAACCCCACCAATACAGTATACTAACGCATATATATGGAATTTAGAAAGATGGTAATGATAACCTTATATGCAAGACAGCAAAAGAGACCAATGTATAGAACAGTCTTTTGGACTCTGGGAGAGGGCAAGGGAGGGATGATTTGGGAGAATGGCATTGAAACACGAATATTATCATATATGAAACAAATCGCCAGTCCAGGCTCGGTACATGAGACAGGGTGCTTGGGGCTGGTGCACTGGGATGATCCAGACGGATGGGATGGGGAGGGAGGTGGGAGGGGGATTCAGGATGGGGAAAACATGTACACCCATGGCAGATTCATGTCAGTGTATGGCAAAACCACTACAACATTGTAAAGTAATTAGCCTCCAATTAAAATAAATAAATTTATATTAAAAAAAGAACTATAGGAAGTTTCTAGAAAACAATTTGGATGGCAGCTGTGAGACAGTACTGAGATCCCTGGCTTTGACTCCAATCTCACCTAAATCTTCGCTGACACACTCACCAGCTGTGTGACCTCGGGAGTATTACTTAGCCCATCTGAATCTATTTCCTTTACAAGAGAAAACTGTACCTTGGAGGGTCACTATGGATGTTTGAATAAGTGCATTTCTATTTTATTTCTGATGTTGAGCAGAGAGGCCGTGTTAGTCAGTTAATCAGTTAGATAGTGAGTTGTAAATTCTGATACCTGTGTTTGACTCTAACGTGTGCTGTTTATAATGATAGGTCCTCAGGCAGTGATTTAACGTTTCCAAATCTCCATTGCCTTCTGTAATGTGGTGACACTAATATTTTTCTTCAAAAGACATGTTGGGTGGTTTAAATTAGATAGTGTGCATGATGAATCTGACTTGTATGGTGAGGGGTTCTCAATAAATGTTGATCCCTTTTCCCTCCTGCCTCCAGCCTCTACACAGCATTTTTCTAGCTGTGACTCAAAGAGGGTGGGGGAAAGAGGTCAAGTTCACAGTCAGGTGTCTTAAGGAGAATCCCAGTCCTTTTGGCTCCAATAGTAGGGGTGTCTCAGGTGTGGGTACTGAGACGGGGGTTGGGCCCAGGGAGGGATTATGTTTTCCATTACCCAAACATCTCCAATTTCAGCCTCAATTTTGGGAAGCAAAATCATTTTGGCCCCCCACACAGTATCTGTCTCTGGAACTGATTATCTGCTTTGTTAAGTTCAGAGGCATTCTGATAAGGGTAATTGAATTAGGCTTCTCGGGGCTCCTACAAGCAGGCCCGCTGCCACAGTAGGGGGTCTCCATCAGGCCCTGAACACAGGCTCTCCCTACACACTCCTCTCTGGGGCACGCCCCCCTGGGGTGCTCAGTGCCTTGGGCTTTACCTTTGAAGATCTTTGCAGAGAAACCTCTTCACGCTCTCCACACTCGCAAGGCCATCCTGCTTCCCTGGGGTCCTGCCCTGAATCTGTTCCCAGCCCAATTTGGAGGCCCCGGGTTAGGGGGAACGGAGGAGAGACGAGTCTTCCCTCGAGGCAGAGGAATTTCTGGAGGTCAAGGTTCAAATGATTTGACCTAAAGTTTTCCCAATTCCAGAGTTTCTCTCTTAGGAGAACTTGCCTCCACATCTCCCCACAATCTTGGCAGGACTCTGCCCACCTGAAATGAGAGAAGCCTGGTCATTTGGGGGGATGACTGTGAGTTTTCAAAAATCAGCAGGCTGCAAGAAAAGCTGTTTAACCTCCAAAACGTGTGCAGACTCAGCCGCCATTTCTCACACCTCATTATGGTCTCCACATCCCCATCCCCTTCCCGTTTAGCGACCAGTGCTGAAAAAAATCACAGGATTGTTGTCTGTTGCTGCATGCTTCTGAAGGTTGTTTCTTCTTCCTCCCACCAGACCAGGGTCCCATGGAAACTCAGCACAAAAAGGGTGACAGAGAAAATCGACTGCCAAGTTCGTCCCTCAAGGTCTCAGTTCCATGATCTGCAGGCCCCGCCTCACTTCTCTAACTTCTGCTACAGCAACTGCCCTGTCTAGCCATCTCCAGGTGAGCCCACTGAGCTCCCATCATTATTATGAACAAAGGTGATGCAGTTTTAGAGACCATTAGAAGAGATGTGGCTTGGAGCTCTGAATCTGGAACTTAACTACTGGTGTGATCTTGGCAACTTATTAATAATAACCTGGGAAGACTGGCAATAAAACAGAGGCTCTCAAGGTTTCTCAGGTTATGGTGTCCTCAGAATATCAGTCATTTTTTCACTGTGTCTCTAGTCCATAAGGGAGAAGGCAATGGCACCCCACTCCAGTACTCTTGCCTGGAAAATCCCATGGGTGGAGGAGCCTGGTGGGCTGCAGTCCATGGGGTCTCGAAGAGTCGGACATGACTGAGCGACTTCACTTTCACTTTTCCCTTTCATGCATTGGAGAAGGAAATGGCAACCCACTCCTGTGTTCTTGCCTGGAGAATCCCAGGGATAGGGACGCCTGGTGGGCTGCCATCTATGGGGTCGTACAGAGTTGGACACAACTGACGCAACTTAGCAGTAGCACAGCAGCTAGTCCATAAGAAACAACTCAGAGTCCCATTTACTAAATGTCAGAGGCCAGATAGGAACCTTCCTACATTGTTGGTGGAAATATAGGTTTGTGCAGCCATTATGGAGAACAGTGGAGGTTTCTTAAAAAACTCAAAATAGAGCTACCATATGACCCCACAATCCTGCTCCTGGGCAATGTATCTGGAGAAAAATATAATTAGAAAAGATACATTCACCCTAATGTTCATAGCAGCACTATTTATAGTAGCCAAGACATGGAAGCAACTTAAGTGTCCATTGACAGATGAATGAATAAAGAAGTTGTGGGGTATATATATATATTTACATATATGAATATTACTCAGCCATAAAAAGAATGAAGTAATGCTATTTGCAGCAACATGAATGGACCTAGAGGTTATTGTACTAAGTGAGCCAGACAAAGACAAATATTATATTATATCACTTATAAGTAGAATCTTAAAATGATACAAATGAACTTATTTATAAAACAGAAATGAAAACTCACAGACATAGAAAACAAACATATGGTTACCAAAGGAGGAGAGGGATAAATTGAAGAGAGGGATAAATTGAAGAGAGGAGTTTAGAATTAAAATATACACACAACTATGTATAAAATAGTAACTGACAAAGATCTACTCTATCATACAGGAAACTACACTCAATATCTTGTAATAACTTTTAATGGAAGATAATGCAAAAAAAGAATATATATATACACATTATACATTATATATATATACACATATATATACATATATATATACACACATATATATACATATATTTATTTATTTATATTTATATATCTGAGGGCTTCCCAGGTGGTGCTAGCAGTAAAGAATCAGCCTGCCAATGCAAGAGACTTATGAGACGTGGGTTCAATCCCTGGGTCAGGAAGACCCCCTGGAGGAGGGCATGGCAACCCACTCCAGTATTGCCTGGAGAATCCCACGGACCGAGGAACCTGAAGGGCTACAGTCTGTGGGGCTGAAATGAGTTGGACATGACTGAAGCGACTTAGCACACATACATGTATATATGAATCACTTTGCTGTACACCTGAAACTAATACAACCTTGTAAATCAACTATATTTCAATAAGACTGTTTTAAAAACTTAGGACCAAACAACATAACTATGTCCTGACAAAATAGTAAACATATATATATTTTAAATTATTAGTTTTATTTCACTCTTAATAACAATTACTAATGAGATGCATGCACCTCTTGGGCACTATACAACTTCTCCAACCTTGCAGTCTGATGGGACTCTGTGGCTTTCATCCCTTGTTCCATGCTGATTTTCATATGGTTCTGGTTTATTTATTGCAGCTGCCACCAAAGACCCAGCTCCACAAGATATGACGTCCTCGAAAGGAATGCAGAGTGATCTCACGTTAAAACCGTGAACTACCTCAAGCTAGTAGTTTGCACAGTGTCTAACAGATATCAAATATCATTATGTTTCCTTCAAAATCTAAAAAAACTCACAGTTTCCCCATGAGTTTGCTTCAACACCCAGAGTGGGGACTACAATACCAATGTTTGAAGAATGCCTAATATATTATAGGTGCTTTAAAAAAAGAATTCTAAAAATATTTTAGAATCAGTGTTGGTTGACTTATGACTGCATTACCAGCCACTAGACTAGACTGCAATCTCACTGAAGGCTACTATATCCAGCTAAGTATCATTTATGACTGGCACTTAGTGAGTGTTCAATAACTGTTTCTAGAATGGATAGATGGATGCCTTTTGGACCATTCATCTATTGTATCATTCATAGTAATATCCATCCATCCATGTACCCTGTGAACTGTAGAAAGCTGATTTTGCTCTTAGCTAGAACTGCCTCCCAACCTCTAGTCCCTCTCTAGTGGATGGTGTTGGCTTCTCCCTGCCTTCTGGTTCCACCTCATGTTGCCTTGAAGAACCATCATTCTTTGGGCTCCAGCTCTGGAACTGTCCTTTCATGTAGGTATCTTTTTTTTTCTCAAAAGTCTCTGCAAATTCCTTAAGGATAGAAACAGTTCTTATTGCTGAATCCCATACTTTTTCTGACATGAAATTTTCCCTACACCACTGAAAAAAAGATAGGTGCTCAGTAAGTATTTGTTAAATGAATTATTTGATTTATGCTATGGCTCTATGCAACAAACCAATGTCAACATTTTGGTCAGCTTGTCTATTGACTCATTAATAGCAAAAAAATGGACCTGTGATCATCTCATACATAGACGGAAGTAGGAACTAGGGTGACATCAGCCATCAGTGAGGGCTTCGCTAAGGAGACCAGAACTGAATGTTTAGAGGTGGGCAGGATTCAAAGGTGCTGAGGAAGGAGGCAGGCATTCAGAATTGGAATGGTGAGCACAGCATGAAATGGCCCAAAGGAGAAAATGGGCTTGAGGTGGGAGGGGCCAGTGAAGCAAAAGGCTTAACTGGATAGTGAAGAAATGAGATGGCGTCATGAGGAATAAAGTTGGACCAGCAATTTCTAAGATACTGAAAGCTAGGAAGAAGCATTTAGAAATGTGAACGTTCATAGTTAAGTGGGAGGTATACCATAGAGTTGATTGTGTAAAGGTGTTTGCACCATATTGAATCATTTTACCTAGAGAAGAGGGACAAAGGGCGGGGGGGGGGGGGGGTATAAAGAA